>LUGF01046218.1:86498-107329 GCA_001625245.1 Calycopis cecrops | reverse complement strand
GGTTAAATATGGACACGTGAAAAAAAATACAGCAGATACAGCAGTAATAATATATAGTCCATAATAAAATTTAATGGAAAATTATCAGAGCTGAGTAGGAAGTTAAAACTAAAAAGTTATAGGCTTCCTAGTTATAAAATCTATTGTCGTACGCAACTACGGAACCCTATACTGCGCGTGGTCCGACACGCACTTGACCTATATATAGCCCTTTGACTTATATATAAATAAAATAAAACTTTTATCTATATATAAAAAAATCAATTGCTCTACGTTAGACTCACTAAAACTACTACTACACTACTCGCTAAACCGATTTGCCTAATTTTGGATTTGAATGAATTAAGGAAATTCAGGGAAGTGTTCGAGTGAAAAGTGAAGTGAACGAAAAAATGTTCCTATGGGATGGCGCATCTCATAGGAACATTTTCAATATCGAAATTTACGCGGGTGAAACCGCGGGGCGCAGCTAGCGCTTTATAATTTTAAACCTATATTTTTTTTAACGCAGGTGAATAGGTACATTTACGTATAGGTATTTAGGGGCCCGGGTCACAGATTAACAAACTTAACCCGGGTGGCTCTTACACCTATGTAGGAGTCTACACTTTATTATTGATATGAGTTTCTTATAATTATGGATACTTTTCATTCGAGTATACGGTAATAAATAAATTCTATTCTATTCGTATATGTAACATATAATGTATGTTTGTTGCCTATGTGTAGAAACACAATGTAAAATAAAAACCAAAAGCCATGAACTCGTACATCAGCGCTTAGTAAATTGCCGTGCGAATAGGAACGTCAATAGTTTATATCGATGTTGGTACAGTTATTATTTTTCATAATATTATGGTTGCTTTGCAGCCGAGTTGGGCTGGCATGACCGGGCTGGGACCTCTCGCTTATATGAGACCGACGCGGGCGTGAAGCAACAGCCATGCTGTCTAGTTTCGTTCGGTGTATGAGTTTACGGTGGCCCATTGAGGAGGGAGCACGTGAAGGAAGACCGCATCGGCTTAGTTTTGTTTGTGTGGATGTCTATGGACGTCAGTTATTGAAAGACTTCGATGTCTCGTTTGCCCCCCTATGGCGTAGAAGAAAATGTTTTATAAACGATATGACATGACGATATGACAATAATAGTTGAACATTCAAACAAACATTCTCATATCGGCATGCATCTGTCCTGTAGGCGGGAGAGGGCTCCCTTTCGATCCCAAGCCTAGTCTAATCTAGTCTCCTCACCCGACGATTATTCACAGCACTCTTAGCAATCCAATGAAGCTGTATTGGACTTGTCTTCACTTCCATCCATTTTCTCTTCGCATAAGTTTAGGTCTGAAAAAACCTCTGAGCGAGGCATATTATGTAGTGTATGTATGCATGTATCAGTAGAAGTCTTACGTTTTCTAATTATGATGATGTTGATACTTATTTTCGAAGGTAAATATAACTTGCTCGTTTAGTATTGATAGATAGCATTTTATTCATGTTTGTTTTAATGCACGGAAGACAGGTCGGCTTATCTGACGATTAAAATTCTTGGTCTCTAATCTCTTTAAATAGGAGTAATAAAGTGCTTATAAAATATCAGGCCATATCTACTGTTAGTTCTAAAAGAAGAAAAAAGTGTTACATTTAAATTCGGAATCTGTCATTCACTGAATATTCATTGAGTTTTACAATTTTCGCGCCACTCCTGTGCAAAATGTTTTCGTAGGGATAAAATTGAGTAGGAGGATAAGAAGAACAAACATTACGTAATAGAACGGTTTGAAATGCTTCATCTGCTTGGTTGCTAGTCAAATTTTTGTGTTCCGTGCTATATGTACATATAGACAGACTAGTTTAGATAGATATAATTAAACTACTTCAATGAAACAGCAATACGTACAAAAGTAGCCTAAAAGCAATGAAAGAAGGAAATAATCAATGAATAACAAAAACCTAGAACCTTCTCGTGAATTTTTACAGATAACATTGGAGATATAGCTACTTAGATTTATGATGAATAATTTCAGTTCTTACACTGATCCATAATCAACTGATAAATTAATTGATAAAAATTGGGTGAGTGCTTCATAACCTAACCAGCAAAAAAAACATAAGGAAAATGTACTAAATAGCAGTAATAATAAGTATTGATACTTATTATTTGATAAATATTGCTTGATCTAGCAATATCCATCAAAATTGACCGAAAAGATTGCCACACAAATACCAGTTTCAGTTGAAGTAGGTAGACAATTTTCGATATTTAGGGAGCACAATAACATTAAAGTGTGATATTGACTCTAAAATCAAAATCAGTTATCGGTGCTGAGGCAGCGGCTTTTGGCAGGTTGAACAATAAGACACAACAATAAGATTATAAGAATAAAGCCATCTACAGAAGTAGCTGTATACATTATAGTCCTGCCTAACATTCTATACTCAGCCGAAACATGGACTGTGTACCACCGTCACATTAAACAACTTGACCGTTTTCACCTCAAATGTCTTCGAGCCATCCTCAAAATCTACTGGTCAGACCGAGTGCGCAACACCGAAGTATTGAGGCGAGCCCATGTAGGTGGTATTGGGTTATATCTTGTTCGAAGACAACTTCGCTGGTGCGGCCATGTTTCGCGTATACCTGAGGAACGAGTGGCCAAACGCATCTTCTACTGTGAGTTACAGGAGGGCAAGCGGAAGCATGGCGGATAACTTCCGCGACATAAAGATGTGCTTAAGCGCGTCACGAAGGGAGAGGGGGATAGACCCGACGTAGTGGGAGGATCTGACGTCTAACCGGGAGAAGTGGAGGTCTCACGTGAAGCAGTAAGTGCTCAGCTTTGAACTGCATCGGCACACTGAGCTCGATGCTAAGCGTGATCGAACAAACGCCCGACCACCAGCGGCTATTATTTACAACTATATTGATGGTGTTCTCACGTGGTTTGGAGGTGCGCAAACCTTTAGCCACAAGATCGGCTACGTCAGCCATGTTAGAGCAAATCAAAGAAACTAAGGGGGAGTAGCGGTCACCATGACCGAAATAGGCTGGTAGGATTATTATTATTTTGGTAAGAGGCAATGCTGTGCTGAAATTCAGTCAGAAGTCCGGGTATTCTGATACAAAAACCATTGCTTCATTACTAAATGTTTGTCTCTAATAGTAGAAAAAATGATAATTTTGCGGGAGATAAAAGAGTAGGTACTTACCTACTTAAATGTAGCTTGTGTTTATTCGATAACAGTTTATTACTGACATGTACTGTATAAAAATATCTTTTCTTCTTTACCGATACATAATATGGTAAACCTTATATCGGGAGATTGTATCATTATTTTAATAAAATGAACTTGATAACGACTATATTTTTATTGCATGCAATTTGTTGATAATGTGATAGCTAAGTCCTGAGACCCCTCAAGTAGTCAGTACCATGTCGGCGTGCAAAATAGTAGGAATAACCGTGTGCGTAGTCCTAGCTGCGGGACTGGTGGGCAGCTTGACATGGGCCATCCTCCTGCGCCAGCAGCTGTCGGTGTCACCGCCGGAGCTGAAACCCCTGGACTGGTGGGAGCACACCGTTATATACCAGATCTATCCGAGATCATTTATGGATAGCGATGGTGACGGCATAGGAGATTTGAAAGGTAATTTTATTTACATTTTTTTGTTTCGTACTAGACGAAGAAGTAATCAGATCATTTCATCACACCCAAAACCAAACAGAGTACAGCAATCAAGAAGTCAAGAAAAAATCTTTCAAAATTTGTACATAACGTAATTTTTGTCTTGATATTTAAATCCGACAAAAAGTCCTTAAAACAGACATGCAACATTGCTGGACTTTGTTTGTTACATAATAATATATCGGACATTACATTACTATAATGTCCGATAGTAAATAGAAGTAGCTAAGGTATTTCATCATAAATCCTATCCCTCAGGAATAACGTCAAAGATGCAACATTTCGTGGATATCGGCATAGGTGCGATATGGATGTCACCGATATTCGTTTCGCCGATGGTGGACTTTGGCTATGACGTCAGTGACTTCTACAACATCCACGACGAGTACGGAACCATGCAGGACTTCGAGGAACTGGTGGCGACAGCACATTCCTTAGGTATTGTCACTATTTTTCAAGACATAAAGAAACTCTTTCTTATATTAGTCCGGATTGTAATTTGAATCTATGATTTTGATCCAAATCCTTAATACCAAGCAAGAATACCAAGCATACTTACAAACTTTTGCATTTGTAATACGAATACGATTTTCCGACGCAACAAATTCGATTAATTTTCGAGGAAAATCTAAGTTATCGTACAACATCTTATAAATCGATAATTGTATAGGTACTTACTTCTTTCTCTTAAATATGAAGCATATGAATATTAGTTATCGCCGTTGTCTTGAGTATTTCACTGTTGAACATAGGCCTTTTGCAATTAAGGTCAAAATTCTGACCTGATCATCGAGACCTTGCAAACTGGTGTCGCATTCCTATGTGACACGTAGCCGTCTTCAAACCGGTATTATGTAAACGAGAGGTACTTCCCCAGCCGTGCTGGCCCTATGCCAACGCGGGATGTCGATACCTCTTACAAAAGTAGTGGTGTAAATGAAATATTTTTCCAGGTATAAAAGTTCTCCTGGACTACGTCCCGAACCACGCCAGCACAGAATCCGAGTACTTCAAAAAGTCTGTAGCCAGAGAAGCCGGTTTCGAGGATTACTTCGTTTGGGCCGATCCAATTTTGGACATTTACAACAATCGTATGGTGCCTTCTAATTGGGTTAGTATTTATAACGCAAAAATACTTGCAAGCATTATCATGGCCAACAAATTCCAAATTACTAATGAAGTCTATATTTTCTAGTCGCATAGAGTTTACAATATTTAAACGGACATTAAGTTTAATTTTTTATATAGAAGAAATCTTATAATATGGTTCCAAAATATTCATCCGGACTTTTTACCCAAATTCAGATTAGCCAATTTGGTGGATCCGTTTGGGAGTGGAACGATGTTCGACAACAGTACTACCTGCATCAATTCGCCATCGAGCAGGCGGACTTTAACTTCAGGGAACCCGCCGTCAATCAGGAGATGATGAACATCATGAGATACTGGTTCGACAAAGGCGCCGACGGGTTCCGCGTGGACGCCATCCCGCATCTGTTCGAAGCGGACCCCAGGAACCACGATGGGGAGTATCCTGATGAGCCGCTGAGTGGCAACATGTTCCTTAGGCCTGATCAAGCTGGATACACCACCCAGGAGCACACCAGAGACCAGATGGAGTTGTACGACGTGATACACCAGTGGAGGCAGTTCACGGATGAATACTCACAGCAGAATAATAGAGAAACCATGTAAGTTGTATTTTATCAATAGTATGGTTGCGAGTCAATGGTCCATCCAAGGACGTTTTATGTTTTACTTGCTGTCCCGATAGATGTCCTGTCATAATTGCACAATTTGTTGTCACGGTAACGTTAAATTTTTCGATCCATTTCTACATCATCATTCAAATTAGAAACCATAGACCTATTATCACGAACGTGAAATAGTAGTTTATGCAACTGTCATATAATGACGGGTATTAAAACTCGAGTGTGATTTTTTGAAACGAGCGAACGCGAGTTTCAAAATAGTAACACGAGTGTTTTAATACCCGTGTTATATGCAGTTGCATACACTACTTTATCTTCACTAATGCAATTGAGTTGTTGAAAAAAAAAATTACCGATTTTTTAATCATAATTTAAAACTTTATTATAAATAATTGTGATACTTAATGAAAAAAATTAAAAAAAATATTTATTTTTATTAACAATAAGTGATTAAAAGTTGATAAGATTTAAAAAATAATCACGAGATTCTAAACGTGCCGTGATTGGTTGCTCGTTTGTGACGTCATAATGTTAAATATTTTCACGGTAGTATTGACTATCTGTAGCTTCTGTATGTATTTTAGGTAAAAAAATTCGAAGTAAATGTTTAGTGTGTGAATGGGTACATGAACGGTCATTAGGCACACATGCATAAACCAGGTCATTTATATTATGTTATACGCGATACATCACAGATGGAACGGGTCGACATACTCCATCTATGCACAATGCCCTCTGGGGCTGTACTAAATATATATAAGCTATCTTAGGCATCTAGGTGACATACGTCACTGTCACGTAACAGTAAAGTGCTAAAAACATATATATAAATATATTATTCGATTATGTGTGACAAAGGATTTATAAAAGCAAATTCTGATAATATACCTAGTGTGGATATATTTATGATCACCGATTTCTTAAAAAAAGATACTCGGTATAGCCGCGGAGGAAACGCAAAAGGAGGGCCAAGGGGCCCCCCCAAATATCTACGCCGGTCACCGACACGGATGACCTTATGGAGACCGACCCGCCGACCCCAGCGCCGGTCGCGCCCAATGTGCAGGCCGCGATTCCCGCTGCACAACCAGCCCGCCGCCCAGCACACCGCCAGCCGCCGCCAGCAGCGACAACCGCAGCAAGCGGCAGCCACCAAGACAGCGAAGCCGCCCCCACGCGCCCCCGACGCCGCGCCCCACGCCCTTCTCACGCCGGCCACGGATTGTGGTCCCAGGCCGGCCGCATCCTCAGCGATGGTATATCTGCTGTTAGTAGCGGTTGCCCGCTACTTACCACGCTATCACGCGCACTTCCAAACATCCTCCTCTTCTTACAGGAGCTAATCACCTCTCCGCTGTTACTCGGTGCCTCTAATTGGGCTCCCTTTTAGCCCACAACGCCGGGATATCGCCCTTACTTACGGACACTACTATAATAGTAGTGTCCGTGTATTGTATATAGTGTATATTATTTAATCAAACTCGCTCTGTCACTATCTTTCATATTACTGCTATGCAGCTACCCCCCTCTCTTTTTAAATGATACCATTCTTCCAGTCGCCCGGTCGTGAAGCAGTCCAACCCTAGCGTGAGAGCATATCGCACTTAGGTCGCTGGTCGCTATCTGCTGGGCCTTCACCGGGTCAACCGGTGATCTCACCCGGTAGGGGCTGACCGCCCAGGTGCGATCTCCGCAGGGCGACGACTTCCGACCGACCGACTATTTTCCCCGGGTATATACCCCCCCAAAGACCGCCCCGTATTAACGGGGTGCGGAAGATCCCATTCGCGGGGAGCTTAAAGCTACGATCGAGTTTCCCCAGGCCCCTTGCGGGGCCTGAGAGACAGCATATACACTTATGTAAAAATAGGTAAATAAGGTAAAACTATGTAATGATAATTGTCTTATGTAATGTCATGTTGTACTTATGTTTTTATGTATAAATAAAGTTTGAGGGGTGGCGAAAGTTGGAAAGGGCAGAGAATAAATGGTAGGGATAGAATTTTTGAATAAAAGATGGGGCCCTCAGCCCATACTGGCACTCTCTACTCCTCCGGGCTACCTGAAGAAACTTAAGAAGCAAGAAGGAAAAAGTCAAGACTGCCCTGAAGTTCTCTCCCCCAGTTCCGCCCTCTATCGCCCCTCAGTGTTACTGTTTTCAAGAACCATGTTTTATTTAGTACGTGCACACCAACACCTATTGGAACGTCATCTACAGTCCACTGTGCCACGTACGGCCATAGGCGTGCCGTACATATTTTTTGTTGTATTTTTACACAATGGTACGAAACAAGCTCGATAGCTTTTGAGATTCGACATTTCTAGTAAATGAATCAATAGAATAACAATAATATAACTAGATTTGATCAATTAAAAATGTAAACAATGTATCAGTTGTATGTAATAATGAATAGAAATTGACATTGTGACGTCACATACGCTCCAGTATCGTTCGGGAATTGTCGGCGTGTTTTCGGTACTGAATTTAAAAAAATATTTTTAATTAAAAATAACTTTTTAATTGTAACGAATATAAAAAAAAATAAAAATAGTTTTGCTATATAACTAATATATAATCTTTCCATTGACGGCGAAAAAAAAATCATTCAATAACTCAATTAAACAATTAATAAAATATTGCGAAACATTAAATTCATGCCTACGTCACAGCGAACTCGACGACATTAAAATCTAACCAATGAGAGCGCAGCTGCAGCGCGCGCAGGGCCAATCAGGAGCGAGCGCGCGCTGTTAAGGATTTTGACATAAGGCTCTCTCACCACTCATTCTCTCTCTCTCGATCTCACACAGTGTTATAATGAGATTTTACGATATCGATTTGGATATTATAACATCATGTCAAATTGCTTAAATTGAGTTTTCTGTTGTCTGAGCTATAATAGTAGTTATTATAAGTCAAGTATTGAAAACATAAGTAGAATGTTACAACATTAGTGTAGATAAAAATTATTATTGTATTCGGCTTAAGATGGTCTGTTCTTAAGGGCGTTTCATTTTTATTTAAATAGAAAAAAATGTAGACTTTAATTTATTCGTAAATTTACAGTTGTTTTTAAATATCCACCGAACTTATTTAAATATATACGCGTAATTTCCAGTAAGTCGAGTAAAGTCCAGTAGCCCTTTGGCGGAAAACCACCCCACTACATCCTACCGGTCTTTCACAGACAGCACGAAACGCGACAGCCAAACTTGGTTATCATAGCATTTCTTCTACCTCTTACAAAAATGTGAGTGCACGAAACATTACTGGCTATGAGAGTGAGAGAGAGAAAATGTGCGCGAGCACTGCTCTCTCTTGCTCCTATGGTAATATAAGAAACGTAGCTCACTCTTTTTCTGTCTTCTCTAACTTATATCTCCCTCTGAACTGCCCTTCGCGTCGCCCGATCACACTTTTCATAACGCTCTCGTCACGCATTCATCAGCTTACTCCCCAAGATAAACGCGCGAAAAAAGTTTTACTATTTTTTTTTATGGTATAGGGGGGCAAACGAGCAGTTGTAGCCATTTTCATGACTACCGACGCCCATGGACATCTGCATAGACACTATATGCAGATGCGCTGCCCCCCTTTCTCCACCCACCTCTATGGGCCATACTAAAAAGATTAACGACGCTGTGAGTGCTATTTACGGTTACGGTTTTTCGTAATAAAAAAGAACCGATACTACTCTTCAGTCCTTCAACTATCTCCATATTAAATATCACATCGATCCGTTGATCCGATTTGATGAGAAAGAAAGACAAACAAACAAACACACTTTCGCATTTATATCTAATATTAGTATGGATTACCACCCACAGAGTGCTCCTAGCCGAAGCATACGCTAACGTGTCAATGACGATGCTGTACTACGGAGACGGGGTCCAAGCTGGCGCCCATTTCCCCTTCAACTTCGACTTCATCACCGACCTGGCTGCGGGCTCCAGCGCCCGCGATTTTGTCTACATGATGAAGCGCTGGCTCACCTACATGCCGCCAGGAATGGTGGCCAACTGGGTGGTGAGTATCTCTTACCATTCATGGGGTCCGTCAATTTCAACTAAGGCTGCCACCTCAACGGCTTTTTTTTTAAAGAAAATAACGAGAGCATGGTGAGAGTCTTGCATCGACTGGGAAGTTACCCCAGCCGCCTGGTAGGATATTTTTTTCCTCGCAGGAGACCCCGCCGAGGATCAGCACTCAGCAGGAGTGTCAGATTTTTACTGACTAAAGTCAGGGTGAGTTTCCCTTTCCACCCTTTCTACCAACCTTTCCAAAGGAAGTTTAACATTATTCCGTCCGGCCAGTCTTTACTCTAAAGCCACATTAGCAGCCCCTCATTTATTCATATATTTACTGTCACAAACATCCCTCTGAATTTTTACCGCGCAGTACAGTCTCAATGGAGACCGCCCGGAGCCCCCGGTTATCTTTATTTTGGAGCATCACGCCGATGATGTTGTCGGGCGTGAGTACTCCATTCACGTTCTCAATTTCACGTCGGCGTGCAGACCATCTGTCGCAGTCGAAGAACGTGTGTTCCGCGTCGTCCCTGTCATGTCATTTATTCTATTTAATATAATCTTATGTTATAATTATTATTTAATTTTGATTCTTTTCTTATTATTTTTTTAGCATTGTATAATTTAATTTAATAAGTACTTAAAAACAATATCGTCCTACTAATATTATAAAGGCGAAAATTTATGTGTATGTTTGTTACTCTTTCACACAAAAACTACTGAACGGATTTTCATGAAACTTTACAGTAATATAGCTTTCATATCTGAATAACATAATAAGTTAAAAAATATAGGATTTTTGAAGTCCGAAATTCACGCGGGCGAAGCCGCGGGCGGAAGCTAGTCATTTATAATAGTGACTTGCTTGTATTCAAAAATGTTGTGTCACCTATAAACGTCAGAATTGTAAAATGTAAGTAGTTATTTAATGAATGTGTTAATGCACCGCTGGTGTCTTTTTGCAATAAATAAATAAATAAATTCATGTCTGCAGTCCGGTGTCAGTACCCCCTCATGTTATACAGATATTGCCTAAAGTAGCCACGACCAATCCGAAATTGAGTGATTATCATGATAGAAATTAGTCTACCACGCTCGATATTACACCCATAGGCATAGCAATCGTATGACTTTGTCTATAATCTACACCGATAGACCGACGATCACGCGTCACTAACTAGGTAGTGATAATTTTTATAAAGATTTGCAAGCTCTTCAGATACTCTTGATGATGATGAAAATTGGAGTAAAATCTACACAATGTGTCCGCAGACACAAGTGTAGCCCCCGTTTCCATCTGAATTGTAGAATGAGGACATTTTCCTGGCTCCATACGTTTATTTAGAAATTGAAATTCCGAGAGTACTTTTGGACAGATCCGGAGATTGTCGACATGGTACGGTGACCAATGCATGCGGTGTCAAATGCACCGCATGGATTGGTCACCGGCTTTTATAACAATCTAAATATAAACTAAATTATTTCTATTTTATTTTTTAGTAATTCTGGTGGGCCACGGTTTTTTTTTATAAAAAATTCAATCTGATTGAGTTTCAACATCGCACATGAAAAAAGGACAAAATGTACAGTTCGGAACTGTAAAAGACCTAGCTTTTAAATCCCCTTTTCGCTGGAACTATCGTACAGTTTCAACTCGCACTGAGAAAAAACGATTTTCGAGTAAATTGTTGTGTTTTCAAACACGATGGACCAAAAATGCATTATGATTGACTTTGAACGTCCCTAGAGACTGTAACTCACTTACAAGACTTAATAATAATAATAAAGCCTTTTATTTACATTCTTAACTATACATATTTCTTATTCTAATCTAAGAATGTATATAAATTAAAAGTGCAGTGTAGTTAAAAGTGTAGCTAAAAAGACAGAAATAATCATCTGATTCTCAAGTAGGATTACTGACTTTCCTGACTTGTCCACTTCTGGTGAAGAATTACATACTACTTTTTACTTCTAGTTCGGTAACCACGACCAGCCACGCATGCCGTCTAGATTCAGAACCAACATGGTGGACGGTCTCAACGCCCTCAACATGCTACTCCCCGGCGTGGCCATCACTTACCAGGGCGAGGAGATCGGCATGAGGGACGGCTACGTCAGCTGGGAGGACACAGTCGACGTGGCCGCCTGTAACCAGGGTAACCCCGACAACTACATGGACTTCTCCAGAGACCCGGCGCGCACGCCCTACCACTGGGATAACACCACCAGCGCTGGCTTCTCCACTAGCCCTGTCACGTGGCTACCCATCGCTGAAGATTACAGAGAAATTAATTTGCAATCACAGAAGGATGCGTCTAGGAGTCATGTCAAGGTAATTTCTGCATGTTCTCAACCTATCCTCCATCATGAAAAGA
The DNA here is from genome assembly GCA_001625245.1 of Calycopis cecrops. Lineage (NCBI taxonomy): Eukaryota > Metazoa > Arthropoda > Insecta > Lepidoptera > Lycaenidae > Calycopis > Calycopis cecrops. The sequence goes on along the minus strand of LUGF01046218.1, from coordinate 95,523 downwards.
CCACCGGTGACTCACCAACATGGACGAAACGTGTATTGGCCATTTCTTTAGAGCGGTATCAAGTGGAGAGATCGCGACGGAACAATTTGGTCGTAATGTAGCGTGGTACTAACACACCCTCATGTCCTGGTTATTTTGATGTAGTTACCCTTGAACCTCCAATACCCCCATTGCTCCTAAATACTCCGAAACCCATAGCCATGTCACTTCAGTGTCAATTAACTAAAATTCCAGGACGTGTCTGCCATATTCAGCAACAAAACACCTACGGCACTACACCTCCCACTGATTCTTCCACAAATTACTACAGAACACCTTTGGGCCTATAGCTCCTACTAATTCTTTTACTTAAAATCAACTACAGACTTCCTTCCACCACATCACTTTTCAGGTCTACCAACGGCTGGTAAGCCTGCGCAAGGAGCCCGCGCTCTCCCACGGCCAGTACCACATCCAGGCTCTCAGCGAGAACACTCTAGTGCTGGTCCGACACCTGATCACTCATGACACGTATGCTCTGGTCTTCAACGTGGGCGCCTCAGGGGACGTGGTCGATCTCTCGGGCGTCGCATACTTGGCCGAACCCCTCACAGTATACGCTTCCAGCGTACATTCGACGAGAAATATTGAGTAAGTTATGACGTCATGTTTATATTGACCTATGGGGGGACGGGAAGGAACGGGCAATACATCTGTATAGTGTATAGCCTCTATGCGGATGTCTATGGGCGTCGGTAGTCATGAAAATGGCTCCGATTACTCGTTTGCCTCCTTATGCTATAAAAAAAACCTCCAGTAGGTTTAAACATATACTGGGCGGGAAGTGGGAGAGGATAGTCAGAGGTCGAGTCCAGTGGCGTGCTGTGAGAGAGGCCTGTATCCAACAGGGGACTGTAATAGGCTGATGATGATAGACGTAAAGTGATAAATTTGTTTGTGTCAACCAATGAGAAACATAAAGTCCATACCTCGAATTTTTAGCCTAGGTGTCATACTTATGCCCCTAAGATAAAAATTCAACAATTTATAACAGCTTAATTCAGTGATACAGACATTTATTATCACTAGAACATTACCACAGACTAAAATCATTTTGACAGTAATTTATGTAGATGTCAATTATGTGTTTGTATTCCAGTGACGACATTGAATTTGGGGCATTGAGTTTGCAGTCAGGGGAAGCACTTATCCTTCGAGCTCCACCAACCTCATAGAGCTCCACAGATTATAATAAATTATATTATTTTTAAATTATTTGATTATTCTTGCTTGTTTCTTCCATTCATTCTTCTTTCTAATCCTATATCAAGAGATTGAACCTATATGCTCATTATCTTTTTTAAATTGAAAATGCAGGAGTATTATGAGTTCCTATACCTCCGCATAATTGTTATGCATATGTGATGCCCTTCTCCCCCCTACAAAAGGGCGACCGGAAAGTAATAAACCGCACCGAACGCGCCAGCATAGCTGTTCCTTTACGGCGGCGCCAAGTAGAGGTACCTCCCTATCGTGCCCGCCCAATTCAGCAGAAACAGCATGGCACTACCTCTTACTACTCCATGACATCAGTTTAGCATAATGATGCACTGTAATGAATAATGATTATACGACATGTCAGCGTAATCATCAGGTATGTCAGCTCACTGCATGGAACAAATGTAATTAATTCAAGTAATGCCAGTTCTACATGAATTTAAATTATATACGATTTAAATAAATATTCGTCTATTTCATGGACTACTGTACACTATTGTACAAATTTATATTACTTTATTCTATGTATGTGTTGGATATATGTCTGTAAATACAAGAATTTTTAAATTGTAATAAAAAAATATGGATTCTCCAGTCCAATTTTTAATCTGAATATGACAAATGATTTCACTTTAAAGATTTACCTATTCGTTTTTAGTACTGCAGTTTAATTTAAACTCTTCCTAAGCGTCTTCCAATAATATAATTCTTAAAAAAAAGTCTTATATAATTAATTAAATTCATAATTATTAAATGGGTAATTAATAATGTTAGGACATTAACAAAAATTGTAAATTCTTGATCACTTCTACAAATTTAATTGTTACATAACTATATTCCATTGTGGAAGTAGGACATTTCTGGCAGATCAGAGTTGACATAATATGATGCCTTAGATTTATTTTCTATTTTATTTTATTCCTTGGAGGCAAACCGGGAAGTACTTCTCTTAATTACAAGCGTTACGCCAAAATTGACGTACAGGCTTCGTACAGGTGAGGTAATTTAATTGCAACAGCTCTGCGGATTTTGTCTAACCGCAAAACAATAATCTTCATTAATATAATTATATTTTATCCCACTAGTTATGGCAATAAAATAAAAATAAAAATTTTAGGCATTTTTTTTAAATATAGAAACAGTGCAATGCAAAAGGATACTTTAATTTATAGTGACAGTGTCAAACATATGATGCAAGAACGCCACCTCTTACTATTTATTTAACTTTATAAAATTCTTATGTCACGAAATTTTGTAGATGACCCTCTCTGAAACGACTCTACCGACTTTTATCGATAGTGATAAGAATGGGCCGCGGGTGAAACCGCTGGGCTTTGATAGTAGACTTGTAATTTTGCTTAACAATATTTCAACCACGTGTAGGTACTTGCTAAAGACAATTTGTTTTTTATATTACTAAAAAATATTTTAGTGCAGCTAGGATTAGTTGCAAAATAAATTAAACTAAATATTAACAAACAATATTTCAACCGCGTGCATTTGCTAAACGAAATTGAAGCTCAGTATTACCAAACAATATGTTAGTGCAACTACTTACGTTTAGTTGCTACCTATTATTTATTTTGGTACCTAATATTTTAGCATTAAACTAAAATATTAGGTACCAAATTCTCACAGTGTGTTTGCGCTTAACAAATTAAACTAAATATTACAGAACAATATTTCAACCACGTGTACTTGCTAAAAATAATTAAACCTGAATATTACCAAACAATATTTTAGTGCAACTATGTTAGTTGCTAAACATTCTACTAAAATATTACCGGATTTCCGCAGTGTGTTCTCGCTTATAACCAGCAGTATTTAGCATATCACAATGAAATGTCTGACGATACAATAGTATCCAATTTGAGCGGAATTGTACTGCAATTAGTGGCGCAGTGAAACAACATAGTGGTGGGGCATCCGCGGTCGATAGACGGCTAGGAATATAAACCATTTACAAAACCTTTTAGCTAAACCACATACTGCCGTCTAGACCCAAGTGTTACTGGAAATTTTAAATTTCGTTATACACAACGTCTGGGCTGAAGGGCTGGGATTTGGAAACACATTACCAAAATTTTAAAGAAGATTTAAAAAGGAAACTTTCCAATTGTAACTTGGAAAATTTTTAGTGACAAAACAATTACGAATTATTTACAACAAATGATGTATTTAGGTCAAATTCACGTTTCAGTACATATAATATATTCAGTTTCTATTTCACATGATCTTGCATTTATTACTCTCCACACTAACGAAGTAGTTAAGAATCGAATTAAACTAATATCGTGACTACTTGTAGAGCTCCTATCATTTGTATTCTTAAGACTAATCTAACGACAACTCATTTGATCAAATTCGTCCATCCGTTATTCTGTGAGAACAAAAAATATTCAATACCTATGCTCCGAAATACTCTCTTTCTGACGCAATTGGGTGCCAAATTGCCACAAGATTTGTTAGCACATCCCTAGTGAAGGTCGCGGCCGTAACTAGCGACATCCGCAAGTGATCCGTACAACCATGATATCGGCGGTCGTGCTGGCCTGCCTGCTCGGCGCTGCTGCTGCGGAGCCCGCCCCCTGGTGGAGCAGCGCAGTCTACTACAGGGTCCACGTCGACTCCTTCAAGGACTCAGATGGAGACGGCTTGGGAGACATACCAGGTTTTTAAATCAGTGTGGTCATATTTGCTAGGATGCATTTGTCAAGTCTGGCATAGTATTGTTACATTTGAGTATTATTTTTGGCTTATCAGCTGCAATTCGTCATAATTCATTGGTTATTGATTCATACGTAGGATATAAACATACCAATCTATACTAATAATATCAAGCTGAAGAGTTTGTTTGTTTGAACGCGCTAATCTCTGGAACAACTGGTCCAATTTGTAAAATTCTTTCAGTATTAGTTAGTCCATTTGGCGAGGAAGGCTATAGGCTACTTTTTACCCGACTGCGAAAAAAATACGAAATGACGTAAACGAAGTTACGGGCTTCCGCTAGTATGTTATATACGTAAATTTATACATGTGTTTGAAACTCTTTCCCGCAAAAACTAGCGGACGGATTTGGATAAATGTTGGCGCAGATTACTATGTGGAAAATCACAAAAACCACTTTCCCCATCCAGAAAGTAATGGGACCATTTGGACAGATTTCATGCGGGTGGTACCGCGGCGCACAGTTAGTCTGATATCCTATTAATAAAATAATTAATAATATTATAAATGTGAAAGTTTGTATGTTTGTTTGTTTGTTTCTTTGTTACTACTATACGCAAAACTGCTGAACCGATTTTCATGAAATTTGGCACATATATAGAGAGTAACTTGGATTAACACATAGGTTTGTTTTTATCCTGAAAAAATGTTCCTATGGGATGCCATGGGATGATTTTCGATTTTCCACGAGATCTAAATTTACGCGGACGAAAACGTGGGACGCAGCTACTAATCTCATAAAGGCGATAATCCATTCTCCTTCATATACATAACTAACTAAGCCATTGCAATTTTGACTTTCCTTTTCACAGCATTTGTAGATAATTTCTTAGATGCAAACAGATTATGATAATGTCGTTGTAGGAACTGCGAAGCAGCTCAGCTACGTCAAAGCACTAGGAGCTGATGCCATCATTCTCTCGTCAATATCGGAGAAGAGCAGAGATTGTGCCAAGCCTGGTATCATGAACTTTGCAGAAATAGACCAGAGGTACGGCAACTCGAACAACTTTAAAGATCTTATAGAGAAAGCAACTAAATTGGGTGAGTAAATGTATATATATAGACGAGGAAGTTACAAAGAAATAGTAAAGCCCTTCCCACACTGGTGCAAGTCTTACCGTGGTGGTAGGGCTCAGTAACCCATGGTGAACCTAAAAATTTTGAGCCAAGCTTTGCTCTTTGTACCACTCTTAAAAGAAGACTCAGGGGCAGGAGATGGCGTGGATGGAAACTTCAATTCATCTTTTACATTATGCCGGTCTGGCTAACAATTCGTGGTGTCCTAGTGATTAACAGTTCCGGGGCACCTCAATAGAGGAGGCGGTAGTGGCACCCGCAGTCATCTTAGTAAGGCTACTTACTAACTACTGAGTCCCAACAACCACAGGTATCAATTGAGGGTAGGTAATGGTGGTTAAGTGGTGGACTTGCTGCGTCAAAAATTACTAATACCGCTGTCATTAAAGAAAAATTTGCCGGTCAATAAAATTGAAAAATGAAACGTAGGTACTTATCAATACACTTACATCGAGATATTATCTATTAAGTAATACAACAATATAAATAGCCCCAAATAAAATACACCAGCGTTTTCGCTCAAGACATGTTTCTTCGGGCACCCGCAACTAAGTATTATTGCTACTTTAAATTGTGTTGGAAATTGGCGCGGGAAACTGAACAAAAGATAGCAGGGGCAATTATTTATTCTTTAGATCTTGAGCATAAGAAATAATTAGAGTACAGGCTGATTACGGATTCTCTCATTTCTCAGTGCGGCCGCTTTAAATAAAGAATAAAAGTGACATCCCCCCCTCCCCCCTGTATATTACATTGTTTGTCAGATCTCACCCACACAACTAAAACCCTCACGAACGCGAGCCATCTCGTTGACCTATTTACTGGCGGCAGGTACATTTTGTCCTCATGTAAAATTACGCTTTATGAAATAATTTTATGAAATTCGCAGAATACTTGGTGCTCTCGGTAAGCCGCATTTCATTATCATCAGTTCTTTAATGCCTGGTGCGCTAACCGGTATTACAACCTCATTATGAAATTCCGGCGTAGCATATAGGTACCGGAATGATTTTATTTACCGCATTTGATGTAATTGCCATAGAAGGTAAAGTTTTTCGATCGTACGAATGTATGTCTGTTTTACTAAGTAGGGTAGGTTTTTTATCTAGTGTAAGGATGCAAAGGAACAGTCGGAGCCATTTTCTTGGCTATATATAAACATCTTCATAAAGGTTATACAGTTGCGATGCCCTCCTTCCTCCATGGCTATGTATGTACATAGTTTTTTCCTGTTACCCTTCTTGTGCACACTTAATGGCAAGAAGGATTTAGGTAAAAGCCACTTGGTAGGTATATTAATTTACATTATGTATTCGGGTGTATTTTGTAAGGTTGTTAGAAATGTAATCTTAGCGAATATTATATTTATTACAGAAATAAAAGTAGTAGTATCGCTGGACCTAAGAACAGTAAGTTGTGATTCGGAGTTGTTCAGATCTAGTGCTACCCGTGCAAAAGGCTTTGAGGATCACCTCGTGTGGAGAGATGGAGATTTAGAGGTGGGGCCACAGGTGAGAAGAAAGAATAGTACCTTAATGAGACTTTTACCTTACTAATAATCAATTTATTAATACGGCCTACATATACCTCATAATAATATTAAGTCCAGTAGATCATACATCGCCAGGACATGAAATCCATATCAGTCAGTTGGAGAGAATCTAATTATAATTTAAAAAGTTTTTCCAGTGGAATATCATCTAAAATGTATGTGGATAATCCACCATGTTAAAATATCCTGTGTAATGATATATTGTAAGAGTAGCCATTGCGATATTGCATTCGAATCGCTCGCGAACATAACGACGTATTACTATGCTGTTCGTATATTCGTCGGTCCGTCTGCCGGAAAATTAATATTATATTACTGAGAAAAGAAAATTGCACGCTTACTGAGCAATCTTTCAAAGGCCGGCATGTATCTGTTAGACCTATGCGTTGCGGATGCCCATGGACGTTGATGATCACTTAACATTATGCAACCCCTCGTTGGTCTCCTATGCTATAAAAAGAGTAGTTTTACACGGCTTTTGGCCCACCACTAGTTTCCACCGCTACTACTCCTGTGTCGCCAGGATCGACAGCGGCAACCACACTTGGCCCTTTGATATGATCGCAGGGAGCCCGAGGGAAAAGCTAAATCTGTCTTGGGACGCAACGAATTTAATAAGAAGAAAGTAAGAGGAGTAGGAAGTATAAAAAGAGTATGAAGAGTTTGTTTTATATTTGTTTTTTTTTTTATGGTATAGGGGGGCAAACGAGCAGTTGTAGCCATTTTGATGACTACCGACGCACATAGACATCTGCATAAAGACTATACAGATGCGCTGCCCCCCTTTCTCCTCCCACCTCCATGGGCCACCGGCTACTTACACACCGCACGAAACGCGACAGCACAGCTGTCACTTCACGCCGGTCACGTGTAAGCGAGAGGTACCTCCCCGGTCGTGCCGGCCCAATTCGGCTGCATGAAAGCATACAGCGTGGCATTACCTCTTACCAAACCACCATTTGTTTTAAGCGAGCAAAAATTTGTTTGTCAACTTATAACGCTCGTAACTCTCATTGGTGCCGAGAAGAATTGAGAGAAAGAGAAGAATTGAGAAGGCTCGCTTTGGGGTTTAGATGATGGAAATAAACAAACCTGCATTACCTCCAATGCAGACATTTCTAGGCGTTTGTAGTTACCAAATGGTAATTTGCCATGCTATAAAGTACTCAAAATAAACTTCGTTCTCTTATCCATTTAGATCTTAATTTAAAGACCGTATTTTGGTGCTTGTCTATTATAAAGTAATAGAAATTAAAGATACCTTACCATGGGGGAAGTCTCGGTGCTGTTAAAGCAACTTCTTCTCAGGGGTAGGGTTGAACCGGTGAGGTATTAGGTACGTCAAACAGACTTTCAAAAATACTTTTTTAAATAAAACTTTTTGATTTCAATTCACCAGTTGCGTCCACTGGTGGAGCTCGTAAATGTCATCTATTGTAATTTATACGGAGTATTTCTAGTCGACAATGAAAAAAGAAAATACGTGCCCCTTTTTGTGCGGAGCAAAAAGTTTCCCATCTTTGTTCTGGAGCTGCGTACAAAGTTATGATGGAGTACAGTTGTTGTGTTTGTTTGTTGTAGGCGGCGGTATAACTCCGAATTTCGTCTCTCATAGAGCTAATATTTCGGTGAATATTCTATTAAAGTGATCATTATTTATTATACATATCCTATGATATTATAAGTGTGAAAGTTCGGATGTGTAGTTGTTATTCTTTACAGATAGAACTAAAGATTTTTTTGGATTTAAAAAATATTTAACACAGGTGTTGATTATAATCTTATTCAGACAAAAAATATCATTTAATTAATGATTTCCTTGGGATTTTCCGCCGGTAAAATCTCGGCTATTGCTGACACAATATAATTTTAAATTGTGTTATATGAAAAATACTTCATTTTTGTGTTATACGAAGAAAACATTTGCGACTCGACCTGAGTTGTAACTCTCGTCGCACGGGGCCTGTTCGGCAACATTACCTCCAATATACTTTCCGTTTTATGGTCTTTCTTTTATTCATTCATATTTTATAAAAAAATGTTTCTTGAGCAGTGAGGATCACTGCAAGTCTTATGTCTTATACACTAAAACCTACGAAATTACATTTTTATATATTGATACTTCGTCAATATACCTACATTTTTTTTCCATGTAACATGAAATTTGATTTACATCAAGTTGGAGATAGGCATGGACAAGTGGATGTGGAACGAGGAGCGCAAGGCGTACTGGGCGTCGTCTGACAACGAGGCGTTACTGAACCTGTGCTCCGAGGGTGCAGTGACCGCTCTCGCCCATATCCAGTGCAGTTGGCTCAAACGAGGAGTCGCGGGGGTCCTGTACAGTCCTGACTTCCTGAAGAACATCGACTGTGGCGTGCAGCTGATAAGGAAACTCGCTGTGGATGC
>LUGF01046218.1:76000-86487 GCA_001625245.1 Calycopis cecrops | reverse complement strand
CACGAGCCGCTAACTTGCAAATACCGTAAGTACTGTAGTAAAATCATAATTATAAGTTAAAAGAAGACGTAAGAGCAGCGCTGGTGAAAAATCGCCAAATACTGAGTTGAGACCAATTTGTGATACTTTAAGCTGATTAGGTAGTAAGATAAAATGTATATCCATATTCATACCTCTTACGTTACCGGCGTCAAGCAACAGCTGCGTTATCGCGTTTCGTGCAACGTGTTAGTAGCCGGTAGCACATGGAGGGAGGAGTAGTAGAGTAGGAAGGAGGGCAACGCATCTGTATAACCTCCATGCAGATATCTATGGACGTCTGTACTTATGAAAATGGCTTCGACTATACGTTTGCCGTATCATATTATTATATAACAAACTCCTATAACATATTAACCCCTATACAATACCATTCATTCTGAAACACAAAGTTCTCTCTAATATGCTCTATTCCAGAGTGATCATGGTTGAAAGTGCACTGGGCGCGGAGGCCGCGGCTAAATACTACAGCGAGGATGCGGGCGCCAACAGCGTGATAAGTTACGCGCTGGCCTCGACCAGACTACCGACAGCGGGCTTGGCGCTGGCGCTACACGCCGCGCAGTTGTTCGCCCCCGGAGATATGGCCGCCGCTTGGCTCGTGAGTCCATCATAAATATTGTGTACATGGTAGCTGTGTTAGCTTTGTGCGAAATTTGGAACATGTTTTCGGGCGAACTGGGTGTGTTACGTTCGTGGAGCACACAGCGTATAGCATTATGTACACTAAGTACTGTATAGTTAAGTTACAGAACAAAAGAAATAATATACTATTTAACGCGAGTAGGTCATGTGTCTAGAACTTTAAAGAAAGAAAGAAAAGAAAATATTCTTTATTGTGCATATAAACAAACATAGACAAATAAGTATAGGTAAAAATTTCCATACAATGTTCATAATATGTTCATGTACACAAAAGGCACTTTAGATGAACAAAACATGTAAATCTAGAATTCCAGTTACTCCATGCCAACACTACACATGGCTCTTCGAGTTACAATATCCCTACTAATATTATAAATGTGAATGTAAGTTTGTTTGTTACGCTTTCACGCCAAAACTACTAGACCGATCATTATGAAACTTTGTACACATATTCCTGGAGGTATTAGAAATAACATAGGATACTTTTTATCCCGAAAAAATGTTCCTGAGGGATGCCATGGAATGATTTTCCACGATATCGAAATTTACGCGGGCGAAGCCGCCGGGCGCAGCTAGTAGTTCTATAATTTAGCCTGATAGACATCATAAAAAGCGATAACAAAAATAGGGGTGACAACTACGCGATAAAAATGACTTTTCTACACGCCGGCAATTAAAGAATAGAATTTATTCCCAAATCGAAATAAACGACAGGTAAAAGAGAATGCATATTTACCAATGAGCTAGAAACCATATAATATAATCTCGATTAATTTATTAGTATTAGGGTTTCCACAGAAAATGTCAAATGAGAAACAACATATTTGTATTAATAATTATGATAATTACATTGATTAGTATGAAATGATTACAATAAATCATATACAATTTCCATTTTTTACGGATAATAAAACGATCTTTCGTTGTGAAAACCAAATTAAAATTAGTATTCAGTCCACATTATATAAAATGTATTAGATATTTATTCAAGTGATAAAATTTTCAATCCATCATCTCGATGTAAAGAACATAAGCATAAAAAAATATATCAGCGGTAACGATACTTTCTCATCATCATCCATAATTTAAAAGCTCTTCTACTCCGCCATCATACTTTCTACGTATGATAAAAATGGAGTTGACAAACCTATATTTGCCTGCACGTATTTTAACTACACGTATAAGTTGGGAATGAATTTTTCTGTGATATAGTTATAGTTTAGGAGTTTTCGGATTTATTCTTATGCTAATATCAATATTAATTTTGCTATTTACAGACGAGCCACACAGGTAACTCGAGAACAGCTTCACGATACGGCGCAGAAATGGTGGACGCCGTAAACCTCCTGGCTTTAATTCTGCCAGGCTCGGCCATCATTCAGCAGGGAGATGAGCTGGGCGCCGCAGACACTCTCCTGGAGTGGGCGGCCACTGACAAGTGCTGGCCGGACAGGTTGAGCCCATCAGCTGCCCCCTTCCCGTGGGACGACTCTCCTAAAGGGGGGTTCACGACGGGGGAGCCCTGGCTCCCTTTGGCTCCTAACTACAGATACGCTAATGCGAAGACTGAGTTTGCTAATGACTTGAGCCACGTCGGTGTGACGAGAGTCGCCGCGGCGATGAGGAAGACGCCCGCCTTTGGGCCACACGTTGAGGTAAAATACTAAAATTTTACTAAACATTGGCTAACAATACTTGTCTCCTATAAATGCCTGCTTTAACCCGCATAACCCAAATACTCACTTCATATTTTTTATTCCCATTTGATAAATAGCATTACTCTAATAATATAAAGAAATCCTGGAAGAATTGTTCGAATCGGACCTGAGATTACCACGGTCAAACAAACAAACAAACTATTTAGCTTTATTATATTAAGCATAGATTAATTAATTACTTATAACATCTAGTTCTGAGTCACCTCCCGCGCACTTGATACGAGTATCGCCTCAAAAGGGTGGGCGATGCTATCGCTTTTCGTGTGATATACGAGTAGCTGGTACGCCATAATAGTTAGCAGTAACTTGATGATAAGCCACGTCCATAAATATCTGCACAACTGTAGGACACGCAGAGAGAGATGCGGCAACGTCTCGTATGGTTTGTGCAAGTTCGGAATCCGGATGACACAATACCGGGACAGAAGGGGATGAAGGGAACTAAAACGTGGACATATCTAGCCGTAGCGATGTAGACGAGTGTTTGCACACGCGCTGTTGATTGATAATTATTCGTTCCTTTATTCCTTTACAAGTTTACACCCACGCAATTTAAAAACCGGCCAAGTGCGACTCCGACTCACAATCCAAACACACCACAACAAAGCTTGTATTTTCTTAAGCGTCGTGATCTATAAGTGCATAACAACTTATATGTATTGACAGACTTATATTTGTCTACACATATCCCACTGATATTATAAATGCCAAAGTTTGTAAGTATGGATGGATGTTTATTACTCTTTCACATGAAAACTAGTGAATTGATTTCACAATAATACAATTAATTTTTACAAAAATAATACATAGGCATATAATTTATCAATATGTATATTGCTGCAGTCGGTATCTGGACTTGAAGTACACTATTGTAAGTTATCGGGTTGGCAATTCGGCCACATAACATTACATGATACCATGACAACATATTTTCCAATAATGACAAGACAACGTCTGTCGGGTCAGCCAGTTTTGTATAAATCAAACTATACATATAAGTTGGGAATGAGTTTTTTTAAATGATATAGTTTTAATTTAGCAGTTTTAAAATTTATTTCTATATATCTATTTTACATATTACATATTCTGTATGTGTCTTGTGCGGCTTTCACGCAAAGACTACTGGACGGATTTTGATTAAAGGTTTTTTGTTATATAGGTATTAGTGCTCAGTAAAATTTAGGCTATAATTTTTCAATATATGTAATGAAAATAAAAAAAATACATTATTTTAGGGCAAAATAACGGATTTACAATTCGGCCACATATTTCCAATAATGTCATGATAACGGCTGTTGGTCGACTAGTGTATAGAGGTTTCTTAATTCTTGCAAAATTTTATAATTCTGTATCTTATGGTTTTAGAGAAATTGCGATTTCCTACAACATTTGTGCATAAATAGCTGTAACTTTTTAGTTTTCTTTGCGTTAACCATCATGTGGTTTATCGAGGCATCAATAGATAACAGGCCTCAGTATTTAGCATAAATTTTAACTTGATCCTTTTATGCATTTTCGAGAAAAAGGTCCTGGCAGACGTACAGACAGACCGACAACAATGTGATCCTATAAAGACTAACATTTTGTTCTATTTGCAACACGGACTCCTAACAATATTTAAATATGATTTAGGTTGAATGTAGTCGACATAACAAAAACTTGATAAACACGAGAGAGATATTATAATTGTTTATGTATTTGACATATACATTGACGAATATGTTATTTTTAACATGCGTTGTAGTTATCGTACTGCGGGGGTCACCTTTATCTCTCTTGACGGCGCCCACGTCCTATTTAGGGTTAGCATTGACAGATCTCGATTTCCAAGGACTATTCTTCAATGAATGATGGTCAAATCTGGCCTTTATTTCTATTATATTACAGTTAGGTAGTTTAATATAATGCTGTCTTGGTAATTTGTTGTGTAAGTAAGTACATAACACACATGCCACACGAAACGCATCATATTAAGGCGGTTTCACTATTAATTAATCTATATCTATACGAATATTATAAAGAGGTAAAGTATATAACTTTGTTTGTTGAAGATATTTTTTCCTTTCATATCGATTTAACGTGCTCTCTTATTTAAATCTCATTGCAGATCAAACGTCTTGGCAACACGTTAGCTGTACTGAGATGGGGAGGTTCGGGCTCGCTTCTCTACGTTTGCAACTTTGGCCAATCAACAAGTGAGACCCAGCTGTCGAGGGTGCCAGGGCTGGCAGCCGAGATGACGGTCGCCGCCAGTTCCGGCAGCTCCAGCTCCCCGCCTGCCACCCACGTGTCTACCGACAAGTATCTGAAGCTGGGACCTGGAGAAGCGGTGCTGCTGGCTGGACCGCCCAGACATTGTTCAGGTCCTGGACCGGTGGATAAAATAGCCAGCAAGCTGACTGAGGGTTGGCAGAAGCTCAACAAATATTTTAGTAATATTTGACAGTACAGTGTGCTTAACACGTACATAATAAACACACATTTATGTAAGCCGAAATATAATAAAAAAATTTATTTCATTTTGTATACATATTAGTGTATATCCCACTATACCAGTATGTAACTTGAGCATTAATCACTATACATAATATGTATAGCGCAAGGGGAAAATGAGCAGTCGGAGCCATTTTCATGATTACTGACGCCCATAGACATCCGCACAGAGGCTTCTCCCTGCTACATGGGTCAAAATTTTTCGCGGAGAAATGCATTTAAGTACTACCATCCGAACTAGGTGGGTTCCGACGGGTGTGTGGGCTCATAGATGAACCGAAGACCCACTAAAACCCCGCGGACCTTGGATCACGCGACAGGGCACCTCCGCGGCTGGCCAGCCCTTCATAAAGAGACCAGACTTCAATAATCAAACTCAATCAACACCCTCCGACGTCGAAAACGTGCAGTAAGGGTCAGATTTCCTCCCTCACCCCTGATCTCGGATAGGAAGGCGAAGGAAGTTTAACGACGCAGCGTCTTAGCCGCGCTCCATTCTACAAGTGGACCATTATTTACGAACTGATACTAATAATAGTAATCACTTATCAATTAATTCGGTCATCAAACATATTATAATTATTGCAGTTCGTAAAGGGGAGTGTCGTTGCATTTACAGAAGAACTTATATCATTATATTGGCTGGTATCAAAATACACGCTACTACGAGAACCAGGTCAACATAAGCAGTCAACAAGTCAGAGTCGTAAAATATTCTGACCCTAACATGATTGGGAATGTATTTTTGAGATCACGATATTATGATTGTCTAGATTACCTACCTTAGAAAGCCAAACTTAATTATAATCTAAAACTCATTATATTACATTGAAAATCACTAACAGACTAACTAGACCATTGAGTTATTATTACTACGTATACATATAACTCAATGAACTAGACAGAGTTACAACGCTGACAGTGACGTGTACGCTCCGGCTACGGCCGCTCGAGCCAGTAGTATTTACTGTTTACGGCGCTACGAGGTCACTAGCCTACATCTACGGAACCGTTGCGGTGTCTATTGTACGAGTATGTATACTTCCATACACATACCTACCACCATAACCTACATACTGGCTTAACAAGACTTTCAAAGTAGCACAAAATTCATAAAATGAAGCATTATGACTCAAAGCATTCAATGTTATTGAAGTTAATGTTCCAGGTGTAATATGTTATTATGTGTCATCATTTATCTTTAAGATTAACGATTTAAAACGCGGAAATTCAAAATGGAGTAGCAATCACAAACCTTACCGCCACCCGACAGAGGGCGCGCTACGGACGCCGGTTGTCGAAATACGGCAAAAACTAACTGAAAAAGGGCCGCAAAAGGGCGGTATAAGTGAGGGGGATACTTACAGAACTTGCTCTTCTCGGCATATCCGAGGGCGGCGAGGAACAAGGCGGTGAGCGCGGTGAGGCACGCGCGCGACCACATGGCCGCGGCGCGGGCGTTCGGGGGCCCGGCGCGGGGCGGACTGGCGTGCGTGCGGGCGTGCGGGCGTGCGGACGTATCGACCACGCAGCAGCCGCGCATGCGTCGACAGCCGCCGGGGTCGCCATGTGCAAAAACATCAACAGATAAAAACATTAACATAAAATAAACATAAACATACATGTAAACAATATCTTATAAATAGTTTAATCACTTAAGAAAGAAAGAAAAAATGTATTTATTTGCACAATTACAATTAACAAATTTGTAAACATATTCTCAATATTCGCAAATCGGTATCAAGCTCGTCATTTGCTGGCATAACTGTCAGCGCCGGTCTTCCGCTTGAGCCGTCAGGACTCTGGTGACTATTTAGAGTATAGAATGAACAATATTTCGTAACTATAATATAACATCTTGTTATTAAAACTTCTAAAATTTGGATTTGACACGAATGGTTTTAATTATGGCACGGTGAGTTTAAAATTGAGCGTTCTAAGTCTTATTGAAAACTTCAAAAATGAGCTTTAGATACTCAGTGCACTGCAAGTTCTAGGTCTGCTGCAAATGATGCATGCTAGATGCTAGCTAAGCCCATAATCTATGCACCCCATGCACATCTCTTGTCCAGGGGTTGGCCATTTTTTGGAACAATTTCATAAGCTGGATGGATCACTCATAATATAATTGCTGATTTCGAAGCATATCTTAAGCCGCGCCGCCAATTATAATGAGCCATTTATCAATTTTAGCGGTTCCTAAGTGACAAAATAAGTAATTTGTTTTCTATTAATGTTGTATTGTGTGACCCGCTCATCAGTGCTTATATAACGACGAGAATTACTTGTCTGTGAGCGCAATACTTGAGTTTTTAATGTCATGTTACTTTCAAGGATATAAATATGCTTTTTGGATTCATTTTTTATTTGTACTCTAACTCTTGTAATTCGTTATTCTTTCGAAATTTTATGATTCAAAGCTTATAAGTTTTATTTGTCATGCACATGATATATTAATCCTTCCGTGCATTCCTGAGAAAAAATCTGAGCAGACAGACAATGAGATATACGGACGGACAGACGGACAAACAGATGAGTAAAAAGCTCCTACAAGGGTTCCGTTTTCATGGTTCCGTAGCCAAATGGAAAAAAACAGAACCCTTATAAATTCGTTATATTGTCCGTCCGTGAGTATTTCACAGCCATTTTTTTTCGAAACTATTGGGCCTACGTAGTTGAAACTTTGTAGGTTGATGTATTTTGAGAATTTCTATTCAAATTTTGAATAAAAATAAATTTATTAAAAAATGGGGGCACTCCATACATAGAACTGAATATCAAAATATTTTTTTCATCCAACCTGAAAGTAAGTGTTTATAAATAGGTCTTAAAAGTGACATTAAGGTTACAAAAACCCTTTTTCGTCAAAATCTATTGTTTGAAAGATAGACGCTTACAAAATGGAAAAATAAGTGTCCTCCCCCCAAGATCGAGATCTTTTAAAATAAGAGAGTGAGAAATCTAAAAAAATAATAAATACTTTAGATCTCAATTGAAACATTAAACGAAAATTGGTTTGAGCGAGATATCATTGTTAGTTTTGAGAAATAATAATTTTCAAAAAATGCAAATACAACTTTGTCGTTCATACTAACGCTATAAATATATTTATAAATATATTGCTGGAAAAAAAATTGCAGAGACACGGACCCTCGGTGTGCGAGTCCGACTCGCAACTTGACCGGTGTTTGTTTGTGTAAAGCTGCGAACGATGTCAGTTGATTTGTTGATTTTACACCGTTTATTGTCACTAAACGACAACTGTCGTTTGATGACAATAAACGGTGTTTTTATGTTGATAAACAATTGTGGTTATGTGCTTAAAACGGACAACATTACTTTTATTGCAAAAGTTAAAGACCAATTATTGCATTATATGCAACTTTAGTTTTAAGAAACCATGCGCGTACTCTTCCTTTCAACCTAACATACCTCTGTATCTCTGTCTGCAGCAATATTTAATCTATATATTAATACGTGAAGCAAAAATTTTGGGAACATTTTTACGAAAATTGCGTGGACGGACGACTATGAAATTTGGTACACAGATAGTTTACGTGTAAGAGAAGTGCAGAACGCTAATACTTTTTAAAAATAATGTTTATAAAGTACTTTAATTTAATAAATAAACCTTTACACACACTTGCATTTGACACATTGATATATAAGACACATGTAATTATTGATGAAGTTTCTATGTGAGTTTTGCAAGTGTTAAAAATTCTACATAAATTGTTTACCTTAATTACGATGACGTAACATGTCATATGATATTTTTGATTAATTACGTAAAAGTTTCACTTAGATCGAATTTCGATCTTCACGGGATCACTAGTAATAATAATAATTATACTAGTTAAATCTACAAGTTTATTACTTGTAGAAAAATATTTCGTAGGCCTACGCTACGATTTTCGTAGAACCGCCATGAAAGGATTGCCCCAAAATTATTTGGAGGTGTTCGATCCCTTATGAGGTACTTTTTTCACGCTGGCGAATGCGTGTAGGTATATATTTAGGTTGGAGATAACCTGGAGGATATGTGAGACTTCGAGCCGATAGCGGCTTCCCGTATCCGCTAAACCCCTGGGTTCGTGGGAAAGCGATGGCATACGACCGCGACTCAACCAGCGGGTGCCGTTGTTGGCTCATCTCGAGAGGCATTACTCGCCACTTGTATCGTTACGCAAATAATATATCTTGTAAGAGGCAGTGCCACGCTGCGTTACACGTGTATTGGGCCGCCCCAACTGGGAGGTCCCTCTCGCTTACACGATAATCACAAAAGCTCCGACTGATCATGTGCCCCCAATACTATAAAAATACGATTAACTACCACGATACCTATCTTACATGTACAATTCAGCAATTTTCACGTATATTTTTTACAGTGCGGCTATTAGATAACATTATAAGAAGTAAACTCCATATATAATATAACATAAATTAGACCAGTCAAAACATTGACTTCGATAAAGAATGGGTGAAGACCGCGGAGACTCCAAACTACTCTACTTTATCAGACAAAGCTTTATAAAACTTTTAGTATTTGTTAACTTCGGCTGTTTAAATTAGAATAGTCGACGCGGTTTCGAAAAGGATTCCACAAAGAATTCCCGACTAGAAGGACCAAATGAATATTAAGGCATTCAATTAAATTGCGTAGTGACAATGGAGGAATACTCCCACATATATATGTGATACTTATGATAAATTATATTGGTGTATAATTTTAGGATACTTCTAAAAGAAGACTTAGGGTCAGTTTCTCAGGCCTAAAAAGTCCACGTTAATCTGTTATTAAACAACTACAATATCGCACGATTTCTTAATAAACAAAATTGATATACTTGGAATCCATGGTGATCTTTTGCGGTGGATCGATTCTTACCTACGTGACAGAAGTCAAGCAGTGGCTGTTAAGGGATATTGTTCCTCGTTTGTGCCCGTAACTTCAGGCGTGCCACAGGGCTCGCATTTAGGTCCTTTATTATTCAATATATATATATATATATATATATTAATGACATAATAATAAAATTAAAAGAATCAAATGTTCTACTGTATGCGGACTATATGAAGATATTTTCAATTATAAAATCTCTGGATGATTGTTATAGCCTCCAACGCGACCTAAATAATATTTTTGATTACTGCAACTTAAACTGTCTTAAATTAAATCTAAGTAAATGCCATGTCATAACTTTTACTAGGAAACGCCAACCATTATTGTTTGAGTATAAATTTAATAACGAAAAAATCAATAGAGTATCAGTTGTAAGAGATTTAGGTGTGTATATTGATTCCAAACTATCATTTGGGCCTCACATAGATTATACCATAAACAAGGCTTATCGTATGTTTTCCGCGTGACACTAAAACCAGCCTTAAAGTATGTAATGCAGACGGGTCCGTACGGACGCGCCATGCCGACGGCTGCGGAGCTGTCCGCGCGGACGGTCCGCGTGACACTAAAACCAGCCTTAGGGTTCATCCTGAGAATTTAACGTAAGTTTACTTTCTTTTCAACCCATATAGTGTTGTTCACATTGTAACAAGTTTATTTTTGCCTATGGCTGAAATTAAAAAAAA
>LUGF01046218.1:33931-46101 GCA_001625245.1 Calycopis cecrops | reverse complement strand
TAATTTTGACGCCCAACGGAGTGGCCACTGGTCGATATGAAACAAACATAAGCGAACTTTTACTTCCTTTAGTTGTTTGATGAAGAATGATGATGAGACCTACACTCACTCGGTGAATACATCTGCAAGTGAGCACCGAGCACTTGACCTCATACATATTCATACATCCAGGAGAACTTAATAGGTTCTCTCCCTCGAAGGCTTGTTACAAACACACGAGCAAGTTTCTTTTTTAATAATCACAAAATTAACCATAAAATTAGCCAATGCAGGATACCTAGCTATAATATTTGTATGCAAGCCCTTAATTGTAATTTACCTTAATGTAATAGAATGTTGTTGTCATTATGTGTTATATTTTATATACTCTGTTGTTGTTGTCTCTTATATTGTGTCCGAATAAATGATTTTCTTTCTTTCTAATTGCTGTTATCAACTGCAATATTATCTCATGTCACTGAGCTTTTATAAACATTGCCTATGCATTTTATCTGTCAACTGTATTCTTTAAAACTCTCATAAGTTGGTATAATCGTGGCATTGCACTAAAAATTAAAAAAAAATAAACTGACAATAATATTACTCTCTCTACACACTTTACACTGAAAAGTGATATCAAACTAATTTTGAATAACTAATATATGCTTGTAGTCGGAGGCAATTGGTAGTGTCGCGTGGTTGGTGTGATCTGATGATGAGAAGCAGACATTTGGCCTTCGTAATGGCACCGGCTTCAAGCATAAGTTCAGGCATAAGCTATAAACTTTTATAGTGATAGAGTAGATATTCAATTTAGTTTATTTTCAACTTTTAGTGCGGTATTATGATGCGGATGAAGTCAACTCGTTTTTGTTATTGATTTAATGCTAAAGCCTCTTAAAAAGACTAAGTCATTATTTAGATTGATAATAATAAAATAAAATACAAATTATGTTCAACCTTTTCGCTTAATGACCACATTTATTCCGTGACGTTTATTATAATCTAAATGATATGAATTATGGTCGATAATCGTCTATCTTATTAGTTCTAGTGCTCATTAAAATATCATTGCTCTAATGATAATTGAATATTTACTGATAGAGTACAATGTATCAATAATAACAAATCAATAACTGCAATTATCTCGATCGGGTCGCAGTCGCAAATAGACTTTAAATTGAATTAAGTGGCCGGCGCCTGCAGTCGTCTGCCGGCAGCGTTGCGCAACACCGAAATCGAGTTTGGACGGCTTCCGACGCGAATAAAACAATACGCGAGCGTGTCAGAGTCTCGCGGTTAGTGCGTCCGCGCGGCTCGCCCGAGCACGACATGAGCGTGTGCGCGCCGCGGCCGGCGCGAGCCGAGGACGAGCCCGACGGGAGCCGGGACGACGTGCGCTACACCGTGCAGGAGAAGGCCAAGTTCGACGTGTCCTCCCGCTCTAGGATACTGGACCTGCTCCGCCCGGGAGACCCCGCCACGGAGAGCCTAGAGGACATCGTCCGACCGCTGCCCAGGCGAGGGCTCGTCCGACCCTACGATGACGACACGCGAAGGTTCCTCCAGCGCGTGCTGCTTACACCTACAATGTCCCCCTTCGATAATAGGCTGGACGGGGACTTCGACGGCAATTTTGACGACGCGAAAGACCAGGACCATAAAAAGGAGAGATCTCTCGCTGACGAGCTAAGAGAGGCTGAGGAGGACGAGAAATCTGGAAGCTTACGACGGGACCTTTTAAGGGAGTTTCGTAAAAGAGGCGGTGGAGTGCGGGAAGCCATCGAGAGGGATAGATTGGGAAAGCTTGCACTATCCGTGGAGCAGGATGAGAGCGAGGATACGGAGCTGTCTGTAGCTGCGCGACGACTGGACGCGCTGCTGGCGGAGTCCCGGTCGCTGCACCGGGAGCTGGCCGGGATACACGAGGACATCCAGGTGCTGGCCCGCCGCGTGGCGCTACGTCACACCTGACGCGTTGGTACCCTGCGACTCCCACCACTTACCACTATCTATCGTTGCACCTGTTGCACAGTGCTTGTATTTCAGATGCGGATATTCGGTAAGTCAGTAGTTCAGTAGAAGCAGACGTGAGCATGGAACCCAACAATTTGATTCAATGTGACCCAAACATGACCCAACTATTTGATTCAATATGACCCAAACATGACTCAACTATTTAATTCCAAATGCGTCATAGTTTGTATCTTGGTGCATGCCTAAGATTATCCACAAGTTTGAGAGAATGTCTTTACGTAGGTACGCCGGATTTGTTTGTGAAATGCAGAGTACGTTTCACAAACAAATGCATAATTCTCTACCTTCTATAGGTGAAGTATAAGCGATTCAGTCACTTTTGCTGATATAATTTTAATGTCACTGTTACACATACTCAAGATCTGTTTTTCGGAATTTCATTACTTTATTTTTACGTAAAACACAATCAAAAACATTAACGAAAACATAAAATATTTCTTAATCTAATAATTCATATTTCCTACGGCTTACTAGTACTACTAAAAAAATTTAAAAACTTGCTATATATACAATATGTTTGAATATATTTGAATATTTTATTTTCTCCGTTGGAAATGCTCTTAAACAATTTTTTGTTACGTATGTAGAGATTCTCAATAATTAATGAATGATCTTACGAGATAGTACCTTATCTACTTCAATGATATGTTGTGAGATAGCGTACCAACTAGAAGTTTATTTAAATTGTAACCAAATAAGCGAGTAATGAAACCCCAAATTGAACCATAGAGAACAGCTCTACACCGGGTACAGTCAGATAACACTTACTAGTTAATTGTTGTGTCTGAAACGAAATGAGAATGATTTTTTTCAAAATACAATTATAAAAAATCCTTCTGATATCAACAATTACATTTACCACTTGTTAAACTCTAGCCCTATAAGAACTGGCCAAACAAACTAAACCAAAATTTTTTTTTAATTTCTTGAGGTACATCGACCAATACGTTTTTTATATAGCTAAATGCGTTAAGTTTAGTAGCGACCAATTAACATATCGTCCCAAGTGTGAAATAAGAGTAAATAGGACATAAATTCTAAACTTGGCAAATGTGTTTACAATAGCATGCCCTTTTCGGGTATAGTGTTAGTAACGTATTTCATGTGCATGTAAGATGTGATGTTATAAGTAAGAGGAGCCGTGGCAAGCTCCATTGCAGGTAAATCCGGCCGCCACGGCCGGGAAAGTAGTCCTCGGTCACACGGTACGTGTCGCGCTTCGTGTAGTTTGTTATTGTCTGATGGCTCATTATTTATTTATATTATAGGGCGCAAACGAGGTGGTTAGTGACTACTGCCGCCCATAGACATCCGCAAAACTAGGTGTCTTGCAGACGTGACTTCTTGAAGATAATTTTTTTTTATGGTATAAGAGGGAAAACGAGCAGCCGGAGCCATTTTCATGACTGCCGACGCTCACAAACATCCGCATAGAGGCTACACAGATGCGCTGCCCTCCTTTCTCCTCCCATCTCCATGGGCCACCTGCTATTTACACACCGCACGAAACGCGACAGCACAGATGTCACTTTACGCCTCTCGTGTAATCGAGAGATACCCCCCCGGTCGTGCCGGCCCAATTCGGCTGCATGCAAGCATACAGTGCAGCACTACCTCTTAGTTAAAACATTATATACTTAGATGCGTTGATCGTCTTCCTCCTCCTTCCTCCACAGGCCTCCGGCTACTTGCCCAATTACAATTACAGCGGCCCGGCCCAATTACACTGCATGCAAGCATGCAGTGTGGCACTACCTCTTACCAAATACCAGTGTGGCGATCATTGTAAGGGAGGAGTATTTACTGCATAGTAGTTATGAGGATGCGTATGGCATCTGTAATTTCCACGAGAATGACTGCTCATTTGCCCCTTCATACTATAAAAAAAACAATGTTAACGTCAGTGATGAACGCATGCAATAGATGTACAAATAGATTTTAAAAAAAATGGAAGTAATTAATTAATACAATAGGTATTATCAAATTTAACCTTAAAATTCCCAACAATTCATAATTTAATACCACGTCATTGTTTGTTATGCAGCAAAATATTCAAATTCATACTAAATTATTCAAATTGATACCTACTTTGTTTGTCGCTAAATAAAAAAAAATATACTTATAATTAGGTAATCAATTATTTTTAGATATAAATTACTTCAAGTTGTTTTGGAGTAATGGCACCTAAAATTTTGAATATCACTTGACAAGTTTAACTAAAATGTGTAATAAAAATCTTACTAATTTATTCTCTTGATACAAAACGTACATCTAAACAATATAAAATATTAAGATAATCTTATTAATAATTCTACGAATAGAATTCTACGAAAGACTTTGTTTGCTATTCTGTCACGCAAAAACTACTGAACGGATTTGTATAATTTTGCCACATTGTTATGTCAAGTTACATTCTAGAATAACATAACTTACATATGTTATTCTAGAATGTAACTTAGCTAGAGGCATAGCTAGTATAACTTACATAGATGTCTCCCACATTCTGTCATTGTTGCGTGCAAATATTGAATAATGATTTCAGATTAGTAGAGTTCTGTTTTGTGGCATTTTTAAAAAAATATTTTAGTTGCAAGTGTGCAATAATTACTTACGTTGGAGTGTCTTATAGTGAGAGATGGCAACTTTATTAACATTTATTGAGTTATCTATGCATGGGCGTACCGAAGGCAGCTGAAACTGGATTCTCTCAACCTCCTACTACCTCCTACTTGGTATCAGTAAATACCGTCCCAAGTGTCACCCCCCGACTCAGAACCTGGGTACCTTAAAATCACATTTGACTTCCCCCCCTGACTCAAAACCTGGGTACGCCCATGTATCTATGCAACTGTTTACACTTAATTGATTCAATATTGTATTAGGCCTTGCATTAAAGCCGATTTGAATGTGAGCGAACAAGAATTTCTAAAGTGATAACTGTGTCGTTGCGTTTTGTTAATGTCTTCATTATTCATCACATAATTATTTAAATTACCCTTTAAAAATAGTCATTTATAAGTCAATTACCAAATTACTCCGGATACTTCTTTCCCGTTATTACGTTTCAACGTTCAGGGTGACGCACATTTAAATAAAAATATATAACTGCCCAACCCTATTTATGCTAAAAAATGTTTAATCGTAATAAAATATTGGCTATGTTACAGTCTTATAACGTAACTTTCTATTAGTGTAATAAAAAAAATAATTAAATCGGTGCAGTACATAGCTTTGGAACCTATTTGAGAAAAGAAACAATAAAATAGTTCCTCTCTATATTAGTATAGAAGTGTAATATAGACATGGCCTAGCCCATCAGCGAGGAATATCCCGGCGACAATATCTGTCAGACAGTCCCCCTGGACTTGTTTAGTCATCCGATGTGAAAGGGGCCACAGCGGCCTTGTTAGGGTCATTAACTGGGGCCGGATTCTGGGGCTTAGTAGCCAAATGAATCTCTTTTACTTTTATGAATGGCCTGACAGTAAAAAATATAATAATATTAATAAATACAAGTGATACATCTTTTTCACTTGCAGGGCAATTAAAATTACTTCCTACTACTCCTATTTTATTAAATTCGTTGCGGATCTCAAGATAATTTTAGTTTTCCCTATAAAAATTTAAAAATCTTAGACTCCCTGCAATCAAATCAAAGGGTCATTAGTGATTGCAGCTGTCGATCCTAGCCACACAAAAGTAGCAGCAGTGGAAATGAGTGGTGGACCAAGAGAAGAGTGATACTTCGTACTGGGACAGCGGTACGGCCCTCGCCCGGGAAATCAATCTGACTCACATTAACGATCAGACTGGCATAGTGGTACAGGGATCGGATAAGCGGAGCATGTTGCGCCAGGGGTCGTGGGTAATCTTGCCTTGGTCATGGTTGGTTATCTATGTATAATATGTATTTCTATAATACAAATCTTAAATTTATAACATTTAATTATATTTCCGTTGTCTAGTACCTGTAACACAAGTCCTTTCAGTACTTAGCATAATAGCACGGGGCCAGACTAACGTAGTGTGATAAGTTCACAGATATTATTATTATTATATCTGTATCATTTTGCTATCTCGTTTAAGGTAAGGTTGTGATAGACCGGATAGTCTGACGAGAGATGTAAGATAACCCATACATTTGCATTACCTCTACAAAAGGCAAATTATAATTTTTAGTTAGTAGCAGTAAGTAGTACCTTAAGTACTGCATAATTTTTTGGCGTAGTCGGACTCTCTCTTTTACCCGCTTAGTCTAAAAACTCACTCTACTTACATCTGACTATTGACCAACATATCTTGTCACATCTGAGTGGACGTTACTGATTGCCTTATAAATGAAATAAACGTTTTAATTGAACAACGGTATCTATGTGTTACAAGTTAGAAAGTCGGAGAGATTGCGCAAAAACAAACATTTCGCTATTAACGCATTTCGTTGCTGTAACAAGTGTGTGTAATAGTTAAAATGTCTTTAATACGGCCTGTATCGAAATTCGAAATTAGCTTATAGCCACCAGTCCACTGTTGAACGTAATACGACCTATATATAGAAGCTAAAATTGTTTTTGCTTGCTTTGCTCTGCGGTTTAACCCGTGTAAAATCCATCCCTAGTGAAGCCTGCTTTAGTTTCGCAAAGAAAGGTAATTTATATTATGTTATTGATTCATGAATTAATCCGTAGATGCCAAATCCATGTAGTAGTTTTTGTGTGAAAGAATGACTTTATATTGAAACTTTTATATTTGTACGAGTAGGAAGTAGGGCACTAAATGTCGCTAGACACATATCTAGAGTCGGCGTAGGTATTTATAAGGACCGAATCTCCACTGAATAAAGTTTAACGCGATAATAATAGGGGCCAGACCGGATTTTTTACTTCAAAACTAGCCCGATTCTTTCGTAAATGATAAACAGGTCTCGTAATAAAAGTTAATGAATTAATAGTTTTTATAATTGTATTTTGAAAATCATTTAATTTCATTTACAGCCAAAGATTTTACATTTCTCGCATACGAAGTTGCTTGTATACAATCGCCATGTTGTCCTGTAGTGAAGTAGGCTTTTTTTTTATGGTATAGGGGGGCAAACGAGCAGTTGTAGCCATTTTCATGACTACCGACGCCCATAGACATCTGCATAGAGACTATACAAATGCGCTGCCCCCCTTTCTCCTCCCACCTCCATGGGCTTATGGTAAAGCTTATGGTGAAGGCTGTTGACTATGACAATGCCAACGATACTAAAATAAAAATTTAATGTATAATAGAGTACGCTGATTAAACTAATACTAAAATGTTTTTACCCATCGTCTCAGTCGAGCGTGTGTAGGTATGTTTATATGTAGATTTTATACAACTCAGTGTAGCAACAAAAACCCTGCTTCTGCTTTACTTACTGCGTAGTAATGACGGATTTTTAACCTAAGAAGTATCTATATATTTGGGGTCAGTCGGGGATAGTAAACATTTTATCCGATATTCACTTTAATCTGCCACTACCACCGATATCCCCATGTTGAACTCCTAGCAGTCCCAGGCGAAAAAGCAACAGATAGTGTGTAGGCATCTAAATAGTTGTTGCTGATGTATCTTAACGTTGACTGCGACCCGAACAATTTGTTAAAATTATGCACGTAATAATTTATGTTACTTAATATTGCGCCAAATATATTCAATATTACTTCAAGGTCGTATTTTAAACATTTTCATTCTTACAAGTTTACATTATATATTATTATAACAGTAAATTACCAGCAACATAATATAATAATAAGAAATGATTTGCTGGAATAAAGCGTGCGGTATGCGTACCTGGTTCTTCTTATTTAATACTTTCTCGTATTCTATGGAGTTAGTGTGAAAATATTTTAATATTCGCCAAATCAGATATTAAATGCCCTATTGTAGAGGCCATGTAAGCTTGGTGAATTGGGAAAACTAAGCTATATAAGTTTTGGAAATGAGAATCTGTTTTGCGAATTTCGACGTTGATTGTACATCAATTCAATTAATAATTCATAGGTTCAATTTTAAGTGTCAGCTGCATTGCAGCCGAATAAAGTCAGCACAACCTCGGTACCTCTCAGTAGTAGTCAATAGACGCCGACTGCTCGTATTACTCCTAATGTTATAAAAATACAAGTATTACCTACCTAGAAACTACACATTATATTTATAGTACACAGAGCTAACATTTAATCATGTTTAATACACCGCTTCCTGTTGCGATTTCTAGGCGCGAGCCACGAATGTGTTCATACGAGGTATATCTGTAACTGCTCAGTGCGAAAATCTACTCTTAACGCTCATAAGAAATTGACGAATTTGTGGAGTACCAGCTTAGTCCCGCGGTTTCTTGCGCGTTATACCCCACAGGGATTACTTTACTTTCAGAATAAAAAATATTTTTGTTATATTTGTAGTCTACATCTGTGTCAAATTTCACTCAAATCCGTCAAAAGTTTTTGCATAAAAGAGTAACAAACACACACACAAACTTTCGTATTTATGATAATATTGGATAGGATTTAGTAACAAAGATATATTTATCCCTTAATCTTTGTGAAGTAATCAGGGATTGGGCGTCTTGGAGTGCATTGAAAGAGCCAGCGAAGAACTGACAGTAGCTGATAAGAAAATAGTAAATAATGTTATATTCTTTTAAGTGTTGCCAGATCTGATTAACTTCCTATTAACATACACAAACATAATTACGTAATTTGGACTGTAATGTGCACTACAGACTTATTAAATAAATCAACTCAAATATTTCTCAATGCCAACAATATCACATACCTACACGTACAGGTCAAATTGATAACCTTTAGTAGTTGGTTTAAAATTGTTCAAGTAATGTTTTTGTCGGCTGCTGAAGACTTATCGTGAATAATAATTATGTAGGTACTTGAAACTCCATGTCATTACGGAAAACAAGCTTGTTAATTATAGGACTGTGTCACACTCGCACTACCATCCAGTTAATTATTAGGTACAACTGATATCAGTGGGGTAACATTAATAGTGGCCAGGCGGAAAAATGCCGGCCTCCGGTGGAGGACAAACAGGAGGCGGTGCATCTGTGTAGCCTCTCTGCGGATGTCTATTGGCGTCGGTAGTCATGAAAATGGCTCCGACTGCTCGTTTGCGTCCTATTCTATATAAAAATAGTAATAAAAACATGAAGGCCTTGATTAGGTCTATAAGCATAAGGATTCTTTGTTGGAAGGAATTTTCGTTGAATGAGCTTCACTAATCACTGGTCTTGTGGTAAGAAAGCCCATTCGGTAAGTTAGCCACGGGCCTTAATGAGAAGGTCGACCCGACCAGGATGGTAGGCATCCTAACTTTAGTTGGTTGCGATTCTTGGGGGAGAGAGCGCCTGTCTGAATAAGCTACAGTACTTTAACGGGTAATATCCACTTAATGAGATACACTAACGTGTTTAGTTATCGTTAGGATCTCGATCGGTGTTTCCCAATTGTGTGTAAGAGGTCGCTCAGGTACCTAAGCTAGGTCACATAATACATATCGCGGATATATTAACCTATATATATATATATATATATATATACAGGGATGTGCATATAACCCGATTAAACCTCTCATTCTCGTAATCTCAATAAGAAGTTGCGACTAAAGTTGGCCTAAATCATTTGCATAACCAGATTTTTCGAATAAGCCGCATCAATTAATTTCTTCTCACATTAATAAATAAGGTGAGGTTTTTCCCTCATAATATTATAATCATATTTTGCTGATCATAATAAACAATAATGTAAATATTTATCCTTCACATAATAAGGTCGTACCACTTGACAAGGATAAATAAACACGAGTGTGAAGTATTTTTTATTTTTATTATATTTTTTTATAGTGTAAAAGTACAAACGAGCAACCGGAGCTATTTTTATGATTACCGACGCCCATTGACATCCGCATAGAGGTTATGCAGATGCGTTGCTCTCCTTCCTCTTTCTCCCTCTATGGGCCAAAGGCTACTTACACACCGCACGAAATACGACAGCACAGCTGTCACTTTACGCCGGTATCATATAAGCGAGCCACCACGGTCGTGCATGCCCATTTCGGATCATGCATACATTCAGCGTCGCACTACCTCTAACTAATAATAGGAAACACTCATCAAGAACCATTGATTTACGATCTAGATGGTATAACCTACAGGCTGAACGGTTTGATGGGTTTTAACGTATAAAGTGTAGTTTCATTCCCGTTGATAATTAATCCGAACGATAGAGATTGGGCCATGTAGGTGGAAGGGGGAGGAAGGACTTCTGCAGAAACTCTGCGGATGTCTATAGGCGTCGGTAGTCATGAAAGTGGCTGAACTGCTTGTTTGTCCCCAATTAAATTTAAAACAGCAAAGATTACATTAAAATATACTTTTTTTTTTTTACGATATAGGAGGGCAAACGAGCAGCCGGAGCCATTTTCATGACTACCGACGCCCACAAACATCCGCATAGAGGCTACACAGATGCGCTGCCCTCCTTTCTCCTCCCACCTCCATGGGCCATACTTTAAACAGTTGGGATTTTTGTATCATAATTATATATTAATATATTATGTACTTCATTTTATTTTGAATAAGCCGCGTCTGCTTCTATTGAAATGTTGAGTTTTGAACATTCGCGTCAGTTTCTGTTATTTTATGGTGGTGGCAGTCGTTGTGGGTGTTGTTACTCTGGACTTATCTGTATAATGATGTATTGTGTATTTATGTAACTTGCTATTTAGCTGTCTCTTCTGCTGAACTTTGTACAAGAATTTTTTGGCATTTATTTTTCCTCACCACAGAGCAAATGTGCACTTGTACTTTTTTGTTTTTATGTCTATAGTAGTGATGATGAATTGAATAATTTATGGGCTTTCTTCACAGTTTTCAGTATCCAAAATGAGTGTCTGCTACTGGACGCCATTAGATTTATAATACTAACAGTCCATAAGAATAGTTTTGCTCATTGGACATCGTAAACAGGGCGTACTATTGTTGATCTAGATTCTAGACTGAAGGGTCTAGAGCCATATAACCAATTCATTTATCACTTTTGTCATTGCATGCACGATGATGCCTGTGTTTAAGTCAATGAACCAAAAGCAGCATTAATCTAGGTCAAACATATGTGTCAAGAGTCATTACAAATGCGATGCTCTATTAGGACACAAGTATTTATACTGCGCGAGAGTCTTCAGTATGTAATTGGATCATAGTTTAAACTTTAAACGATAGCAACAAAATTAGACAACAGAACGCCCGTGACCCAGTACCATGCCCTACAGACATACAGTTCATAAGTGTTCGCACAGACACAAGTGCACTCACTATTCCCTCTTTCTCATATTCTGATGGGACGTCAGACCGACACAACCGGATAGAAATCCGACGCAGAACCGACAATTTAACATGCTCTGTGAGGCACAAGGGTGTAACATCAAGTTCTGACTTTGGACTGTCATTAGAAATTGCGAAATCCCAATAACACTTCTTGATCTGAAACGAACACGCTTCTTCGTTTTCGTGGTTAAACAAGCTTAATTAACAACGAGGCAGTCAGGACTCAGGACAGCACCTATTTCACGTCGCAGCCCACGTGCATCCTACATGAGCGTCAAGTGTCCAGGAATGATGAATACGCGCTTATATTAATTACACTATGATAACAGGCGGAGTGCGTGCGCGCGTGCCGCTGCGCGGAGACGGCGCGCGCGCTGACGGCGGAGTCGCGCGCGGTGCGGTACCTGGACGACGTGGTGGCGCTGCTGCGGGGGGACCTGGCGGCCGTGGGGCGCGTGCGCGACTGGCCCTTCGCCTGCGGCCGGAGACAGCCGGACAGGAACTACGTCGTGTGACAGGTACATGTGCCAGAGCAAGGTGGCCAACAGGATACCACTGATCTCTATTTTATGGATAGTTAATATTAGTAAGAGGCAGTGCCACGCTGCATTGATATGCCGAAATCAATGGGTTTCGGTAGTAACAAAAATAACTCCAATGGCTCGTTTGCGTCCCTAAACTATAAAAAAAAACTGTAGTTCCAGTAAAGCCTGAACAAACCTGAAATTGAACCTTGAAATACCTGACTTACTGACCAAAGAACAAAAAACGTTCACTTTCTCTACAATTCTTATGG
>LUGF01046218.1:23511-33562 GCA_001625245.1 Calycopis cecrops | reverse complement strand
GGTATGCCGAAATCAATGGGTTTCGGTAGTATCAAAAATAACTCCAATGGCTCGTTTGCGTCCCTAAATTATAAAAAAAAAACTGTAGTTCCAGTAAAGCCTGAACAAACCTGAAATTGAACCTTGAAATGCCTGACTTACTGACCAAAGAACAAAAAACGTTCACTTTC
This sequence comes from Calycopis cecrops, assembly GCA_001625245.1. NCBI lineage: Eukaryota > Metazoa > Arthropoda > Insecta > Lepidoptera > Lycaenidae > Calycopis > Calycopis cecrops. The sequence goes on along the minus strand of LUGF01046218.1, from coordinate 33,392 downwards.
TCTATAATTCTGATGGTTCGTAGTTGTTAATGTCACTTTACGCCAGTATCGTGTAAGCAAGAAGTATCTCCCCGGTCGTACCAGCCTTATTGGGCTTCATGTATGCAACGTTGCACTACCTCTTACTAGTTTAGAGTGCAATATAAAACAGGAAACAAGACAACAACTCATTACACTTCCACATCATTCAATGCGTGTTCAGTAAGAATATTGTACAGCATAATATACATACTGATTTTGATGATGAAACACTTATAATGGATTTTCTAAATACATGTTATTATGAAACCAATTTAAAACAATGCTATACTTACTTGGCCTTAACTTAAATTCGATTACAGGTCGAAAACACGCGATTTTTCTATAATTTAACAGTCGTTTAATGTCGAAACTGGTACTCGGATTTTGCTTGCATTATTCTAATGGCTTTAGTTCTACCGAAGCTTAATGTACTCAAAATTCAAAAGAGTTCTTTGTACACTGCATTGCAGCCGAATTGGGCCGGCACGACCCGACGACTCTTATACGACACCTGCGTTAAGTAACAGCTGTTGTGTTTGTTTTTTGCATTTGTGTGGTAGCTAAAAGTTAATCAAATGCAAGGTTGATGAAATCGAGAGGCATTAAATGAAACCACTTATTTTATGTATAATTTCCAGACTACACAACAAAAATAAGATCATTCGGAGCAATTGTTTAGCCACAGGAGTTTTTTAAAGTTCTTTTCTCTCTACGTACACGCTGTACCGCAGCTGAACGTCGACTATGACCGACCAGGGTCATTCACCCCGTGCTCGCTCTAGCCGCCCGGTACAAAGCATGATTAAATTTTTCGCTATTTAACTTGTTTGAAAAGACTATTTTCGTATACCTGTAAACTTTTTTTTATAGTTTCGGATTAACTGTAGGCACTTATAATATATGTGGTTTCATTTAAGTAATGCCTCTCGTTTTTATCAGCCTTGTATATATTTAATACTTTAATAGTCACTTAAACATCCTTTAGTGTTCAGACGAAGGCCATAGACAGTGATAGACATATATGATGGTGTCTGTATTTCGTATGCAATCTCTGATCTCAACATTATTATGTACATGGATAGCTGACACATGAAAAAATGACAAAAATACGAGATAAAACTGGGAGATAGCAGCGATTGTAATAATTTGTTAAGGAACAAAGAGAAGATTATAATCCAATCGTAAGCCTTTCAAGATTTGAAAACTATGTACTGTCAAATTGTTAGCGGTCATGTCTCATCAGGGTACATTTTGGTTTATTGGCCTATAACCTGATGTTTTTTTTGACGTCAATGGCCGTCTGCACTGCAATATTAGCAGTCCATATGTATCGAGGTCAGTGTCAGTAAGTGTATCTGGACCGCAAATATATATGGTGGCGAGATCTCAGCTGCTCAGCGGCTCACGAGCTATTATAACTCAACCGAGTGAGATTGAACTTGCGGTTTAGTTCATTCAATACCATCATTATTCCACTGCTAGTTACAATAGCAAGTCATTAAACTAACTAACTAAAAATAATCAAAAAATACTACATGTATGAAAAAATTTATGAAGAGCGAAATCGTGTGAAAAACTCTTAGTGTTGTGTTACTCAATGTAAAAATAGCTAAATTATTCTTCGGTGCCTCAAATAGTGGGATATTCGCACCAAAGCATTTCATAAATAGTAAATTTCTATTTATAAAATCCTTTAGCGTAAGAATGGTAAAGATACTTGAGATTCTTGTAGATAATATCCATATTATCTATACACGTATACCTGAAGTGTATAGTAAATAGTAGATAATGTTGCATTTAACATTTAATTTAAGATATACATATAATAGTAGTGAAACAAAATATTATTTTAATACAAATTGAGATCGACAAATTTTACGTCATACGATGATGGCCCGGTCGAAGATAAGTCGAATCGTTCTGGATTACGGGCACGCTGAAGTACTAGGTATCACTCAGCGACTCGTTAGTACTATATTAGTAATATAATTCAATGGCATCACTACATAATATAAAATAAAATCACTTTCCGTGTGTCTGTATGCTTATATTTTTAAAATTATGCAACCGACTTTGATGGGTTTTTTTAATACATATAGTGATTCAAAAGAAAGTATGACAAATCCGAAGTACGAAATCCATGCGGATTTCGGATTTCGGATTTGTCGGGCGAATCCTAGTTGTAAATAAAATTAACATGTATTACAACAACTTGACATCGATAAATTTTACATAACACGACTTCATACCGATCGACTGTAAGTCGAATCATTCTGCGTAACAGGCACTTTCAAACAATATTAGCTATTGTAAATAAAATGTAATTTTTGTCGACAAATTTGGCTTTACACGATGTCCTGCCAACGCGAATCAGCCAAGCTGAGAGCCAGAGTTTGCAATAATGAAAAAGTGACATAAATCCGACTGCGTCACAAGGAAATTGATATTATTCGAACTTATGTATGTATATTTGTATGTTCATAGCTACAGCCTAAAATAGTTTTTTTTTATAGCATAGGAGGCAAACGAGCAGTTAAGTCACCTGATGTAAAGTGAACACCAACGCCCACAGACATCCGTAACACCAGAGGTCTAACAGTTGAGGGATTTTAACGTATAAGGCTTCGTTAGATTCGTCTTAACAACGCAACTGACACGGGACACGGTCAAAATATATTTTAAACAGTTTAAAATATGCAATAAGTTAAAATAGACGATTCATTCGCTTTGTTAGTAAGAGGCTCACTTCTAAATATAGAAAGTATGTTTCAAGATTTTCTTTATTTATGAATTAATCACGTTTAGATCAGCAATGTTATAGACATAATAATCATATTATAACAGCTAACTAGCGTGTCAGCAAAAAAGGAGAAGTACTTCCGCACGCATAATACTACCGCCGTGAAATGCAGACTAATTAATTATAAAAGCAATAAAATTATATCTAGAACGAACGTTAGTCATAAATTATATTTATATTTCTTTACAATTTATATTTCTGTTAGTACAAAGAATTATAAAATTGAAATAAATAAATAAACATTAAAACCTCGTGATCTAAATGTCATTACTAAAAATTTAATTTAGTTTGCTGCGATAGTGTTGCAATTTTGATTCATTCCATTTTGTTCATTGAAGACGTTAAAAAAAAGGATGAAAGTACATGTTACTGTTGATAAAAAGAGATAAAAACAATGTAGGTAATAGTTTTATCAGCTACGATTTTATAAATTAGGCATTAATAGAATTTATCAATATCTATAACGTATCTGGTCTACTCACATTTAAGAAATAAATGAGTGGTCTAAATAGAGCAACAAAATCATTTTTTAATATTATATGTCTTCCTGGGTATTTAAGAGTTGATTGTCCCTTAAAGTACTGACGTGCTTTTTAACAAAATTGCCTGAGTAAGTTTTATATTAACACGTCGCATTGAATAAATATGAATGATAGTATTTTAATATTACATTTGGCATAAAATGTAGTTTAAAAACAAACCAGAATAACATTATAGACAAACTAAGGGTTATAAAGAGAAGCTGATCGGGCCGATACGGCCGGAGGTACCTCTCGCTCGCAAAATATCGCCTTAAAGGTGATAGCCATCACGTTTATCTATGGACTATGCCATCACGCTTCACGTAAGTAGCCGAGAGCCCACACATGTGGCGGTGAAGGGCAATGCATCTGCGTTACGGTAACGGTGATGGCGACTACCAAATTTCTCCGATTTTCCCACTATGTTATAAAAAACCGGTCGAACTACGAGGGTTCCGTGCCTAATACAGCTAATCAAATTATATGATTTGACAAACTTATATTTGCTATGCAAATAATGCTATGCTAGAATGTTTCATACCCGCCTCCACACATTTTGTATGACACAAACTACACATATATATAAGTTGGGAATATTTTTTTCAGTGTCATAGTCGCAATTTTTCAATTTTAGGATTGATTCCTGTGTGCTATAATTTCTTGGCAAATTGCACAATTCTAGGTCAACGGGAAGTACCCTATATAAAACTAGCGTTTTCGTACACGCGTTCCATTCCTTGCCCTTCCGAAATAAAGGACCGACATACAGACAGACGGACAACAAAGTCATCCTATAAGGGCTCTAATTTTTTTTTTGAGATACGGAAACCTAAGAAAGAGCCAGACAGTATCGTGTAGCAGTCGTCCCGTACGTTGTGAATGGCGCTAATTATGTCGCGGCCGCCGGCGGCAGGGAGCGGTACCAGCGCGGGCCGGTCGCCGGATCTCCGCCCTCACTACAATAACCACCATTATTTGTACATCACTAGTCAGTACTGCACAGCAAGTTGAATAAATCGTTGTCTATGTCTAGTATCATTAGTGACTGGGGACCTGGATATAGGATAAAATGTTATAAAACGATTCTGACACGTAAGTTATATGGTATTGCAATGGAACTGATATGGCATGACGGGGAATGAAGCTGTGCTGTAGGGGGATGAGGGAAGTAAAGCAATACGTCTGCATAGCAGTGTAGATGAGAATGGAAGTATAGTAATACGCCTTCATAACCATTTTTGCGAATGTCTATGGACGCCACAAAAAGGCATAATTTTTTTTGTTAGATGCCATATATGTATTTAAAAAAAACATAGGCATTGTGGGTTGGAAATAACTCTTATGTACGAGACGTATTAAAAGACTCTACTCGTTATGCCGTGAAACTTTCTACGCTTTGGGTTCTCCGTCTACGAAAGGGTCTGTTGTAAGTCTTACTAAGATTTTAAATTATAGTACACTAGCCAACTCGTGCACACTTCGTTGGCGTCAAAAATAAATTGGCCATTATAAGGACATACCTCAGCGTCCCAGCAACATTATAAGTTCTGGTATTACTCTCTATAACAACTATTAGCACTCCCCTAAACAGTCTGTAGCTGAGGTCTGTAGGGCTCTCGTGACCTCGCTATCCAGTAAACAGTTGCACTGACCTCTTATCAGGTATCGACCTCAGTCACCGCTGCACACAAATAAATTTATTTATTATCAGGTCTGTACTTAATTTTAATATCAAACGGGACAAGTGTGATCATCAGCGCCTGTGCTCGGATTGGGACTGTTTTCCCGTTATGTATATGTGGGTATAGCAAACAGGGACAAACGAGCTATCGGATTTTGGGAGACCACCAACTTTTACAAATTAGGTGAAATGCTATACAGCTTCAATGGCGTAACTACACCGCTCGAGGAAATTCGTCGGATGGGTCCCCACATAAACAAGCTTATTTTTTTACTAAATGTGTAATATTAAATGTTGATAGTGGGGGTTCTGCTCTAATCGGGGGCCCCTTCCGGCTGGGGGCTCCGTGGCATTTTGCCGACTTGCCATCCTGTAGTTACGCCACTGTATAGATCCGTTGCCATCCTTTACTTTATTCCATCCAATTTAGTCTCGTAAATCCCCCATCTCATAAACCGCAGGGCATATGACGTAACCATCACTTCTATACAGTGTTAAGCGAAAGAGATCTGCTTTCACGCCAGTCAGAATCAATTGCAATGCTTCAATAAACTCTTAAAGAAACTTATAATATAACTTAATATTTATGTGTTATGAGTTAATAACCTTGTAAATGGCTACAGACCAACGACCTAAAGATGTCCTCACATGAAAAAAAACTAACGCTCTACGAAGAATCAAAATATTATTCGCACGCGAATCAAGGAGGCCAATTAATATAACAAATGAGGCGACATTGTAAACATTATACTTTAATTGATAGCTCCATTGTTTTATGTTTCAGACGAAGGGCAGTGACTCCTCGCATGACAGCCGTCGAGCCGCAGAGGAGCTGTTATACAGTTATTACCACCGGAGTCACCGGCTACTTACGGGGCTATTTTTGTAGGGCTCACGGGGTACGCTGTGCCACCAGAGGAAATTTCAATTGGAGGGAAGGAGGTACCCAAAATTACAGACTAAGCTTTCGAGAGTGTGTGGCCCCAAAAGTGAAGTGACAAAAAGACCTTGCTTGCATGTAATCGAAAACTATTCTACTTCGCAGTCCATAAAATAAGCAAGAAGCGATCTGAACCCGAACTGCTTACAGCAGCGGTCGGCAACCCGCGGGCCCCCGACGTCTTCCTTGCGGGCCGTGAAATAAGTTATAAATATCATAATTATACGTAGGTATATTGGGCTTCTAGGGTTTATATTAGTGATGCGACTCGAGTAGGAATTTGCGACTCGAGTCACTCGAGTGAGATTGTTCCCTCACTCGAGTTATACATAGTAAAAAAGACACTCGAATGAAAATGTCACTCGATTGAAAGTGTCACTCGAGTAAAAAAGTCACTCGAGTGACGAGTTCACTCGGCGACTCGAGTGTACTCGGCACGACGAGTTCACTCGGCCACCCGAGTGTACTCGGCGCGACGAGTTCACGAGAGTGAACTCGGTCAACTCGGTGCGCCGCGTCGAGTTCACTCGAGTACGAGTTTGACAAACTGACTCGAGTGACTCGAGTAAAAACATGACTGGAGTCGCATCGTTAGTTTATATCACAAGTGTGGCCCACCTTTAGTTTATTTGCCACCTTGTGACCCTTGCCTTCTAAAAGGTTGCCAACCGCTGGCTTAGCAATGATTTCTTACTGAGCTAGTGGTATTAATGTAATGTTACTTTAAGAATGTCCGTCGAAATTTAAAAAGGGTCAAGTTTAATGGTATTCATAGATAAGGTATAACACTGATCCAAACCTGGTTTCTATAATCCACAATTTAATTTTAGTGTTCAGCGACCGATTGGCTCTGTTGTTGTTTTTGTGTATGTGCATACCCGTATTATGAGGGTCGCAGGCTCTAAGCCCGCGCATATCATAGATGCTTATATGTCTGTCATATGTATGCATATAAAAAATCTCAAACCGATAACAATTCTTAATTAAATCAAAAATATTAAATATACAGTCGCTTTGTAGTAGGGTTACGCAGGTTCTACGGCTACTAAGATGCTTTAGTCCACAGATTTCATCATAATAACATAACATTAAAATAATATTGTTCGACTACCTTAGTCATACTTGTTTAATATTAAGACACATAAAACAATTATTTTATCAATATAATCAAATTGGTACATATCAAATCTTCGTTAAATACCTATAGTGTTTGAGTTTTGCGATAGCCTGGTCTTTAAAGATAAAGGACTTATTTGTCATACCAATGAGCGAGTGATAAAACATGACTCATATGTGTATCCTTAATAATATGAAAACCAAAAGTGGCGTAGTGGTGGCCCTTTACAGATGTAGAGCATTAATGATAGTAAGAGCTTCAGCTACAGCTGAATTGGGCCAGCAAGATCGGGGAAGTACCTCTCGCTTACACGATACCGGCGTAAAGTGACAGGTGTCATATTTCGTGTTTTTTGTAAGTAGCCGGTGACCCATGGAAGTGGAAAGAGGGAGGAAGACATCTCATCTTTATAACCTTTATGCGGATGTCTCCGGGCGTCGGTAGTTATGAAAATGGGTCCAACTCCTCGTTTGCCCTTCTATACTATAAAAATGTACCAAAAATATTTCATAAATATTTTAATGATTTCAACAATCACGGTTAATTCGTCTGCACTTTTACTGCGCGCTAGACACATAAATCAATCTGATAAAAAATATTTCTTAAATTAAATAAGAGTCATGAAATGTTATGTACTTCCCTACCTTTATATTTATTCATAAATTTAGTTTAAAGTTAAATATAAGGTTCTTTTGAGACTGAAATATAACGGTTAGTGATATATTTATGTTGATATTGTATTTGTTAGGTTTATACGTTCACTTGTGTTTCTTTCATTATTATGATAGTGTCTGATGTAATGATGTTTACGCCTTGACATTTGACAAAATAAAAAAAATACTGTTAATAAGTGGAAGTAAGTAAAAATGAACTAAATAACATGTACGTTGTATGTATTTCAATAATTTTGGTCTACTAAGTAATACATATTTAATCTAGGACCAGACCAGCGGCGTTTTATACGTGTAAGTTATAGTTAAAGTTAACATTAAGTTACTTAAACTTAAATAAAACTGAGAACTGTGCACTAGCCACTGCTTATGTGGAAAATAAACATAGTTTCAAAACCGTGTTTGACAATTGAATACCAAATATATAAGATAAAGTGCTACTCAGGAGCCTGTTTTCTCCCCAACCACAACTTAACAACCTTTTACTTATAACTTTAGTTTTGGATAAAAAATATCAAACAAATATCGGATATCCATTTATTGCTATTAATACACAAGGCCAAGGCCACAATTACCAAGTCACATTCGACCAAGTTTTATTCTTCATTTATTATTATTATTATTTTAAATCCTACATGTATCCTATCGTTGGGCAAAGGCCTCCCCCCATTCTTTTCACTTTTCTCAGTCCAGAGCTTCATCACACTAATCAGGCAGTTATAAGTCGAGTTCATCTCGCCATCTCCGTTTTGGTCTGCCGCGTCGCCTCTTTAGGTCTGGGTTCCAATAAGTTTAATGTTAAAAAAGGAGCTAAAATATGAAATGATAATATGACATAATATATTATAGTAACGTATGTAACGTAGCGTATGTATAATATCATTGTTCGTTGTTACATATTTGGGGTTAGTTTGTAGAACTTTCAGTATCAAAGGTTTTTAGTGGTGTAACTATTTGCTTGGCCTAGCAATGTTATTAATTTACATTTAAGATTGTAATATATACATGTTGGCTTAGATCTCAAACTACTACTTGTTTAGTACACGTGTACTATATAGTTAGTAAAATATAATAGGTGCATATATTGTCGATATTTTATATCCCATAATATACTCCACAATGCTGTGTTTAATTTTAGTTTTAATGCTTGTAACAATTGTGCTAGATAAAGATGTGTAGTTTATATAAATCACAGATCTGTATATAGCTATATATTATATTAAATGCGTAAAATTTTATTTGTCATTGTATACGTTATCACAGTAGCGTCTTCGTTTTATCATACTGTGCTCACAGCATTTGCAATACGTTATTTTTTTAAATAAAAATAACTGTTATTGACTTGTTTGCTGTAACCGGTTACTTTAATTTATTTTGTAAACCTTGTAACGTGTTTTAAACCAAATATACTTTAGCCGTAACGTCGTTAGTTTTTATTATTACCTCTCTTGTGTACCCTTAAATATTACTGAGAAGTAGCGCAAAAAAATGGTACCTAAAAGAACTTTAGAAGAAGTCTTGCCTTCGCTGGTTTATTGCCGAAAAAGCAGTACACGACTGGATAAATCTGTTTAACATAATAGGTACAGTAACTGTGGGAATGCCTGATGACGTGACCCTAAGGAATTGTGTAAAGGATGACCATCAGTATTTACACAGTCGATGGTCACGAACAGTTTACATTTGGTGGATGTACACTGTTGATGACTACGGAGGTTAACCAGGTGGATGGGGAGGTACCTCCTCTATAAAATTAGGAAATTTGTAATATCAACAAGGGAACCGGTGCATTGAAACATCCACTTTTTCCTATAATCATGACGGGGTCTATAATATAACATTCTCTACGAATCTCTCTATTTCTAGGTAATAAATACGTTTCAATCGTCCACATGTCATGAATAATATTTTGATAGCATAACAATAGTTATTAATATTATAAATTGTCTGCTCTCGACTGCAGTTCAACCGAACCGTATCAGTGACAGTTGACCCTGTTTATGATATTTATACTGAGAATAGTGACATGTTACTCTATATGAATTCACAGAGACATCTCAAAACTAGAAAAACGAGATTTTTTTTATGATATAGGGGGGCATAAGAGTAGTTGGAGCCACTTTCACGACT
>LUGF01046218.1:0-13385 GCA_001625245.1 Calycopis cecrops | reverse complement strand
CCCCCCCCCCCCTCCCAAATTGCCTACCGGTTATTCACAAACCTTGTTACACAAATACAATAAACGTGATTGACAAAAATATCCCAATAAACAAGTAAATTGTAACATCGGCTTTAATAATAATACTTACTTAGATATACCTATATAACATACTTGAAGTACAATTGCTGCTAATTCTGAAGCTGTAACTGAACTGTAGGTAATAGAACTTCAGTTAAATTCTAGGGTTTGCGTGTCAAATTTACCACTGCGAATAAATTAGTGAGCAGTTTGAAGATTACAGTCGATCCGGAAGCACTAGACGTTTACGGTGTAGGTTACAAGTTAGGTAACCTAGGTCATATTTATAAATAGACTGCTGCACTAATAAAGCTTTGTATTCCTTTTCTTTGTCAGCTCTTTGATTCATTACTAAAAATCAGTGTATTATTCAGTATAATAGAGACAGCTCGCATAGTTTAGTATAGAAAAATAGAAAGCAGAAGAAATATATAAATAATATAAAAAAAAAATATGCAAAGAATAGGTATAATAGGTATACATTGATAACGTCATATTGCCTCTGTCTACGCAAAAAAACTTTTGGCTAAAATAGCTCAATCCTAAAAACAAACGATAAATCATATTACTTGTACAAAAGTGTCTCACGCGCGGAAACCGCGAAAAAGTTGTTACGAGGACACGATTGTGAGATTGTCATTTGTCATTTGATCGACTCCGCTGGCTCATGCAATGCCGCAGTACGTACAAACACACACGCACACACTTGGATTTCGGGTTTCAAAAATGAAGGAAGTTCTCAATTCTTCGAGATGTTTTTTAATGTATGATAGTATGCACGTGATCTTATTGTCCGGTTAGGATCTGATGTTGGGATCTTAAATTATTCGCTGCTCCTCACGTCTCCTTAGACTTCATTTTTATTATTATATTATTATTATTATAACACTTTTCCAATTTTCAAGTCTCCAACTTCAACGGTATAGAACTTTCATATTAAAGTTTTTCACTTCTTTCACCCCCTTCGTGGTGGAATTTTCAAAAATCCTCTCTCAGTGCTCCTGTGCAGTTCCTAAGGAATCTTCATTCTAAATTTCAACATTCGATGCTCAGTAGTTTCGGCTGTACGTTGTATGCCAGTCAGTCACTCAGACAATTATATAGGACATAGAAATATTTAGGACAAAATCTATTTAAAATAAGCTTTTATTTAAATGCACTAAAAAGAATGAAATAATCTTTTCTTTTGTAACTGTCATTAAACAATTCATGTGGTATAAAAGCTTGTACTAACTAACCGCACTCGACGTTGCTCTACTAGAAATAATAGACATATTAAATAAATTTCACAGTTTACTGTATGTACTTGAAAAATGTAAGTAAGTCTACATTTTGTGATATTTTGTTGACATTTATATAATACTAGCTACCGCCCGCGGCTACGTCCGCGTGGATTTCGGACTTCAAAAATGGTGTTGTTATTATTATTATTCATAATCTAATATTATACTGAAATATATATTATTCTAATATTATACTGAAATATATATATAATATAATATATTAAATTAAATATATACGTATTGTTTGAAACAATAAATCGCTTTTAGAATCGAAATTGTCGCCGCGCATTTTAGGCGCTTTAGATATTCCGTTTAAGTCAATCTTATCATGATAATAACTTTTAATCTATTCGTCAAATTACTTAGTGTAAAAGACAAAGTTTATCTACATTCAATACGTAAAGTGACAGATGTATCAATTTTCATAAGAGTTCGATAAATATTCTAAAATGTGCATCGTTAAAAAATATCCAATTTAATTGAATGTTTGGTTCACTATTTTGGTCATAGTGACTTACACATAAAAGATAGATATATGCTGTCGCGGACTTTTATTTAGAACTATTTAAGATAAGTAATCCTACAGTAATTATCTTTGTGTAACTCCAACGATTAGGGCAGCGCACGCCAATATTGCTCTCAGGGGGCTGATAAAAAATCTCTATAAATTTTAACTTATTATGTTATTCTGATATGAAAGAAATGAATATTACTGTAAAGATTCATGACAATCCGTTCAGTAGTTTTCGTGTGAAAGAGTAACAAACACACTCACAAACTTTCGCATTTATAATATTAGTAGTACTTGTCTGAGACTTTCGTGTTCGTTACACATATTGCAATTACTTTACGGGTTTTAACACGGTAAAAATTAAAGGCCAAAATATATATCATGTACCTTTGCCCGACGTTTCGACTGGGTTACACCAGCCGTGGTCCCGAGCTGACATTTATATGTAGATGAAGTTTACATTAATGACAAAGTTGAGGAAAGATGGGTTGGTAAAGTTAAATACTAAAATAGTATATTCTAAATGTGTTCTAAAAATGTATACAGGCACTAACGAAACCTTAAGTACCTAGTACTGTGATATTATATTTGCAATAATACGCAAATTTCTAGAGTATGACACGCAACAATATAATTATTTTTAATATATAAGATAATATTAAAAAAAAACATTTATTTTGTATCATGAAAAGTAAAAAGAATGTCAAAAAGCCAACATCACGCGGTATTCCCAGGCGGTCACCCATCCAAGTACTAACCGCGCCCGACGTTGCTTAACTTCGGTGATCGGACGAGAACCGGTGTATTCAACGTGGTATGGACGTTGGCGGAAGCTTTCTCAGAAATAATTGAGATATCAATTAAGCTCACATTTTATTCCATGCGCTTAGACAGAATGCGACTCTACATTGTTTTGTGGTATTATGTTATTTTAGTTTTCATCTGCACTAAATTTAAAAAAGAAAGAAAATAATTGGAGAGGAAAAGACGAGTTTTTTAAAATAAAGGAACGAGAATGTGTCCATACCCACATTTAATACATCGGATTAAATGTGGATATGGACGTTGGCGAAAGTTTCTTCACAAATCCCTAATAGATCCCTATGACAGAGGTACCCCAGCCGGTAAACCAAAGAAAAATATAGTTACGCCATCTGTGATATTTTAGAAACACTACTCAATACTAACAGCGCCACCTGTTGACACGAAGCTTTCTGTGATATATTATAAACACCAGGCCTTACTGAAACGCCACCTGTTGGCACAATGATGATTCTTATGGGGTTAGCTTTGTGTTAACGTTTTCAATTTATAGATGGCAATAACACTAAAAACTTCAAACAAATAAAATTAAACCAAGTTCCAAACAGGTAAGTAGTTCGAATCTCGATGTTAACTAATTCTAGGGAAAAGCGTAAACAGCTATGAAAATTTCAATCCTTTCGATACTATTATCTCCTAGTGATCTTTATTAAATTTTCAAGCCATTTAAAAAGTCTTAGAAAATAGAGCTTTCGAATTTTTCTGTACACATTTCTGAAATCCTGATCTTGTTTCACTTTGGTACTGATACAAACTACGCCTACATAAATCTAAGTTAAGATTTATTAGTATATGTGTATACTTCATCGTGTGGTAGTAAGTATACTTAATCTAAAAAATCTTAATTTGTGAAGAAACTTTCGCCAACGTCCATATCCACATTTAATCCGATGTATTAAATGTGGATACATTCTCGTTCCTTTATTCTAAAAAAAATTCTTTTCCTTTCCAATCGTTTTCTTTTTTTTAACTTTAGTGCAGACGAAAGCTAAAATAACATAATACCACAAAACAATGTAGAGTCGCATTCTGTCTAAGCGCATGGAATAAATTGTGAGCTTATTTGATATGTCTATTGTTTCATATCAAGGTTTCGCCAACGTCCATACCACATTGAATACACCGGTTCTCGTCCGATCACCGAAGTTAAGCAACGTCGGGCGCGGTTAGTACTTGGATGGGTGACCGCCTGGGAATACCGCGTGATGTTGGCTTTTTGACATTTTTTTACTGCGAAATTTATTTAATATCTCTAGCAATTATAGTAGAGCAACGTCGAGTGCGGTTAGTTAGTACAAGCTTATATATCACATAGATTGTTTGATGACTTTATAAACGGACAGTAAGAGTTACAAAAGGAAAGAATATTTAATTCTTTTTAGTGCATTGAAATAAAAGCTTATTTTAAATAGACTTTTTTCTCCCAAATATTTTTTTTTTGCTTAACTATAGTAATAACTCTTTAATGATTTAAGATAGTACTAATAAAAAAATACAATAATATTAAGTATCACGAAATAATGTAGTCGCATTTTCTCCAGGCGCGTGGAATAAACTTTGAGCTTATTTTATATTATGTCTATTGTTTCTGAGGAAGCTTTCGCCAACGTCCATACCACGTTGAATACACCGGTTCTCGTCCGATCACCGAAGTTAAGCAACGTCGGGCGCGGTTAGTACTTGGATGGGTGACCGCCTGGGAATACCGCGTGATGTTGGCTTTTTGACATTTTTTTACTTTTCAAGGTACAAAGTATATTTATTTTTTTTAATATTATCTTATACAGGTGTGGCGTAAAAATTGAATATACCGGAACCGGTCGATGTCCCCTCTTGTGGGCTATTCGAAATTTTTTTTTTTTTAAATTCAAACGAAAAAAAATAGGTATGTATTCTGCGATATTTAATAGTACAAATTTCACTGTTGTGATACAATATCATAGCAAGTTAATTACGAACATTCATTGTTATGAATCTTTGGAATTAGTATTGCGGGTAGTAAATAAAAAATTGAATACAAAGACAAAAAACAAGTATGACTACTAAGAGTGCGAACTTAAAATACCTAGATAAGAACGCCTTTGTAATTGTACTATGTTCCTTTGTTTACTCAATTAAGAAATTATGGTCAACGAGAACTTGAATTAATATTTTTTAAAGATCGGCATACCTAAATGTAACATGTATTATACCTTTTTAGAATATGCAATAACTATGCATGTTTTTAAAGCAATGGGCAAGCTTACTATCATAGATTTTTTTTGCCAAGTGACATACAAAGTTAGTAAATCAAATAATCAAAGATTTATTGTTATCATTTTTATTTTATTTCTTAAATTTTGATGCAATCTAAGAAAATCTCTGTATTGTTATCAATGAAATATTTAATTAGCTGCATAATAAAAAATACAAAATACAAAAATTCCAAAATTTGTGACTACTATAGCAAAATTAGTGAGTAAGAGTCGCTTAATTTTGAAAAAATGTTAATTATCCCACTTTTTTTTAAATTCAAACCAAAAAAAATAAAAATATTTTTTTCGAATAGCCCACAAGGGGGGGCATCGACCGGTTCCGGTATATCTATTTTTTACGCCACATCCTGTATATTAACAATAATCATATTAGCGTACAACTGTAAATATAATTTCACAGGTAGTAGGTACTTAAGGTTTTGTTAGTGCCTGTATACATTTTTAGAACACATTTACAATACACTACTTTAGTATTTAACTTCACCAACCCATCTTTCCTCAACTTTGGCAAACTTCATCTACACATAATTATGTCAACAAAATATAAAAAAATGTAGAGTTACATTTTTCAAGCACATACAGTAAACTGTGAAATTTATTTAATACTAGCTGCGCACACTGTTTCACCCGTGTAAATTTCGATCCCGTGGAAAATCATCCCATGGCATCCCGTGGGAACATTTTTTCGGGATAAAAACTATTCTGTGTTAATCCCAGTTACCCCCTATGTGTGTGCCAAATTTCATGAAAATCGGTTCAGTAGTTTTAGCGTGAAGGAGTAACAAACAAACAAACAAACAAACATACAAACTTTTGCATTTATAATATTAATAGGATTTCTATTATTTCTAGTAGAGCAAAGTCGAATGCGGTTAGTTAGTACAAGTTTTTATACTTCACAAATTGTTAAGTAAAAGATACTTAACTGTAGTACTGATGAAAACTACAATTTCATAAATACTACGAAAAATGTAGTCGCATTTTCTCCAAGCGCATGGAATAAATTGTGAGCTTATTTGATATCTCTATTATTTCTGTAAAAGCTTCCGCCAACGTCCATACCACGTTGAATACACCGGTTCTCGTCCGATCACCGAAGTTAAGCAACGTCGGGCGCGGTTAGTACTTGGATGGGTGACCGCCTGGGAATACCGCGTGATGTTGGCTTTTTGCTGTCATTGTTTTTAATATTAGATTTAATTTTTTTTTCGAATAATCAACTAAATATTTTTTCGTATGTACCTAATTAATTATTTAAGAAAGTGCTTCATTACAATTTTCATCACTTACCTATTGAAGCCTTTAGTCATTGAACGTAATAATAAATAATTATACTATGTTCGCATAAGATAAAATTATTAGAACATTAATTTCATGTAAATTAATATTACCAACATGATACTGTCATATGTTGTATTGTTGTCAAAAAGTTATTTGACCTCAAGTACAGCAAAGTGTAATATTCTACGAACCATAACTTTATAAGCCCTAACTTCACAAGCTCTACATATTTGTTAACCTACGAAGGCATTGGTTCAGGTGAAGAATAGTTCCATATTTTGCAATACTTTGTTGCCCGCTCTACATCCGACATCATCATGACTCAGTTTGGTGCGTAAGTCCAATTATTTCATTTAAGCTCTGAGTGAGCGGATATGATAGTTAACATGCAACGTGATGTGTGACTTCGTCTTTTTAAGTGATGTAAGACTGTCTGCCACTTCTAGGTTTACCTAGGTCATTATCTTTTTATGACATCATGTTTTAATCACTAAACACCTTCACTCGCACTAGTCAAAGTGTTAACTACCTATTATACCGACTCTTGGAACTAGGGCAAACCAAATGGTCTCGACCACTTAATATGTTTGGAGGTACCAATTTAAACAGGACGTGTGCGTCTGTAGAGGCTCAACCCATTTTTTTGAAATTAGAAAATAAAATGTTAAAAAATAATATTAAAAGCGTGTCCCGGTTAAAACGCAGCTACGAATTTCCATCATCATCATCATCTAGAATTTGGCTAAGAACACTATTTTATATAAAAAATAAAAACAAAATCAATAATACAATTTTTTGATTGGATTATTTAAAATTGGTAGAAATGCCTATTTTATATAATTTATCCAAAAAGTTAGCCACAGCCTATATTTATAATATAGACATAAAATTATGAAAAAAAGAGATAACAAATAATATGAGATCTAAGGCACGATAAACGGCAATTTATTATATTATATAGTATAAGGGGTCACTCTGACTGCCTCGTGGTCTAGGCGTCTGTAGTTGTCTGTGATACCAAACAGATTATACGGAACAGAGAGTGCACTCGTCTGCCCAAACACTCGTTTAATATGTCTTGCGCAGATGATTATAATCTATAGAGATGGGCCGCCGTAGGCATCGTCGGCTAGGACGACATTAGTTAGGTAGTTAATTTATAAAAATCATCTTTTCTTAGTGTTTAAAAGTTATAGTGCTGTGGAACGACTTTTATAAAATTCCAGAACTAGTGCATCCGCTGAGGTAAGATCTATGCTGTTCGAATACTCTTTACCGCTCTACTACTTCTCTCTTAAGAAAATTTTGTTCCAACAACATTTTCGCGGGAAAAATCTATTTAAAGCTTCACTAAAATATCACATACAAAGCACATATTGACGAGAAATTTGATTACATGATCATAATTACATAAATGTGGGGTATAGTGGTAGTTCATTTTTTATGGTATGGGGGGCAAACGTGCAGTCGGATCTATTTTTATGACTTTTTTATTTATTATTTTTAATAAATTAAATAAATAATTACTTTTGTAATGCAAAAGGATCTTATTCTAATAGTATTCTAACTACAGTATACTGTTACATAGGCTGAGGACATCTTTATAAACATTAAACAAGTTGATTTTTTTTTATGGTATAGGGGGCAAACGAGCAGTTGTAGCCATTTTGATGACTACCGACGCCCATAGACATCTGCATAAAGACTATACAGATGCGCTGCCTACAGGCAGTCAGCATCTGGTCCTTCTTGTCGACACCCCCCATGCACACATTGTAATCGTGAACTACAGTGGGCTTCGTCTGCCCAGTAGACGAGGTGTGGACGCCAGGACCGTGGTATGTGGAGATCATCGCCACGCGGTTCTGGTCTCTCCATACCACGATGTCGACGTCCCCACTCGTGCACCCTGATATTTGGCCGAAAACCATGTTTTGTTTTGTTAGCTGCGATTATGTCCAATATGTTGGAAAATGTATGCGGCAACTTAATTGCACGGTGAAGTCACGTATTATATTAAACTAATATAATGATTTAATTTAGTTTTAATGTAATCCGTGCATGGATTATATGGCTTAGATAGGAAATTACACATTTAAGTAGATACGAATATAATTATTACTCCAAATTGTTAAAAACATCTATAAAATGTTTTGATTTGAGTTACAAACAAGTTAACCTTATTAAACCTTTCCATTTACAAGACTTCAATTTCAACAGAGAAAGGTATTTGGATATAAATAATTACTTATTTCATTATATTATACGAAAATTATACCTCTGAAAGATAAAACGTAGGTTGAAATTTTGTATGAAAACAAAAAAAAATTGTTATAAAGTTAAAACTTCACTAATAGGCCACTATGTAAAAATTAGTGACTGTTTAAGATATTTTAGTGTTACTGAAAAATGTTTCTGACATTCCACAAACGCACAACCGCTGCGTCATTCCGTCTATGCGTTCGGACCCCAAACGCAAATCTTTTGTGATGTGTGTGTGACATTAATTGACAGGATTACATTCATAATAATCAACATATCTCTTAAAAAATACTAACTACTATCTATCCCCTATCAGGAAACAAATTCAATTGTAATTTTAATTGCATCAAGAAAGTAAACAGTCGGCTGTTAATATTTGGATTTGATTTTTGGTCAGTAATCTGTACCTACAAGCTGTACACATATTTTTTTTGTTTCAGTGGGTACTAGCCTTAAAATGAATTAGGACTTCTTTTTTCTTGTATTTGTAGGTATCGTAGGGAATTGCGTTTATGCATCTCATTTTTGATGAAATCCAATAGTTGTAAAACACGTCATGACACAAGAGCTGCATAGAGTATATTAGATTTTCGTATCTTGTCTATCTCATTAAAAACCGATTACTGTCACCAGCCGGCGGCCACAACTTCGTAAGAACTAGTCAATATGCCTTTGTCCCTACAAAGGAATATTGACTAACTTCGTAAGCCATTTTTTATCAGTTTTCCTATTCTAATATTTATCTATTTAACTATAAACGACTCAACTACTATCGACCTGACAACATTTCGAAAATACTCCTACAGTCAGAAGAACACACAGATAAAGCCAGCAAAGTAAAAGTTCATTCAACACTTTAAAGAAACAGTTGTATCTTTGTAATTTGATGTTCTTTGAGTGACCAACAATCAGCATTGGATAATATTATAAAACTGAAATGAACTGAAAATGTGCATGTTTGTAATTCTTTCGTGCAAAAACAGCTGCAAAAATAGTGACAGATAAAGAGTATGTAAAATAATATAATTTTATTATAAAGTGTAAATATTTTACAAGAATGAAGCTGTGGGCACAGATAATATAACAAAACACATGCACACATCCTGTAAAAAAAGTACCTTACTCTCATAAATCACATAAAACATTACAAAGTATCCACCACAAAACAGTTTTGAGGTCTAAGTTAATAATATTGCTGGTTGCAATATCCTACTATTGAACTGAATTAAACCCTGAAAAAGTTATGATTTAAGCATGATTTCTTCCTTTTATTGACTTTAGAGTATCACTATAGTTAAACTAAGAATGTTAGTTGTTTTGTTCTGTTGCAATAAGGGCTACTGTACTAGTACTACATAATATCTTTCTGATCCGAAATTTACGCGGGCGAAGCCGCGGGGCGCAGCTAGTGTATTATAACTTTAGCTTAATCAAGAAGTTAAATTCAACGCAGTGTAAACCTGGCCCATCCATCACCACGAAAAATGATTGGAACTCCGCCGTCGGACAGCAGTCCATCCATCAACGAAACGAAATATCGTGCGGTTACATTTGAAATGTTTTTGAATGACTTGTTACTGTTTAGATTAGTACTGACGAAGGGCGAGTTTGTCAGTTTAAATATTGTAATGTTTAGAATTTCATCTGAACTTGAATAATTATTTTTATTCATGCCTTTATGCTAGGAATGGCAGCCGTTCTTTTTAATAAAGTATTCTACGTTAATTCAAATATTTGTACCTTATACTTCATGAGAACAATAAAGTACCTACGCGGAACACCCGGTATATGCGAAAGTGTGTTTGTTTGTTCGCATCAAATCGGATCAACGAATCGATGTTGTAGTATGGCGATAGGTGAAGGACTGCAGAGTGCCATCGGCTCGAAGTATGTACAAAATTTTGTTTTCTACCACGCGAGCGAAGCCGCGGGTAATATCTAATTTAATATATTTTAGTTGGTATGGCTAGTAAGTGCTGTATCTCATTCAACTAAATTTACTATTTATGATAACGCATCACATAAACAGCAAATTGTATTTTTGTAGTGAGCACCGCACAGTAACATGGAGAAAGGTTATTCTCAGAGCAATCACCAACATATATACTATTGTCTGCTGCGTCCCTAGCGGCACATTCTAGTGCCGTTTTTTCATAGAATATATAAATCTACAAAGTTTCAACTACGTAGTGTAAATAGTTTTGTGTATCTTTACTAATTTTTGTTCTGTTTCTTATGTTTGTTTCATTTTTGTATAAAGTGCACAATAAAGAATAATCATTCATTCATTCATTCATAGTTTCGGTAACATAAGTAGAATGTTACAACATTAGTGTAGATAAAAAAAGTTTATCATTTTGACTTACCAGATTTTTATTATTTTTTTATAAGTATTCATAATATAATACTAAAGATGATTTTTTCCAGTGATTTAAATCTTTTGACACATTACTTACGAAGTGCTCTATAACGTAATCGAGTTTGTAGATAATTTCGCACAAGAAGTGCACATTCTGGATTATTCAGGTTGGCAATCTCGATACATCTTATCTTTTGGATATTCGTGATAGTTCGTTTATAATAGGATTGTAGTACTCTATCTTCTGAGTGCCTACTGCATTCCTGGAGAATTAAAATAAACAAACTCGAATTTGCAGGTGAGCACTCACTTTGATTTAAACAAACTACATATTTCTCGACTATAAGACATCAATCAAATATTATATACAATACAATACTATGTACAAATGAAATAAATTTCATAAAAATCCCGTATAATTTAAGATATTAATTGTTACTATGTAGGGAAAAATATTGTGGCAAAAGAGTGCATACACTTCTCTTTCTGACCTAAAAAACTAATTTCTCTGTTTTAATGTATTGATTTTTTTGTCATTGTCCCTTTGAACCATCATCATATTTTATATCACCATCATTGTCATAAATTGAAGATCCTAAGCGCCATTGTCAACGGCGAGTCCGTGGCACACGTTCACTTCCGCCGGATATACCGGATATTGTTTTATCTAAGCTATTTGATATTTTATGTAAGTATACAAAACACGTACAGAAAACACAAAAAAGTAAACATGAGAATTGGGCCGTCAAAGGAATTTGATTATTCGAAGGAAACAGTCAAACGTTTTGAAGTTTTTGCTCTACATTGATGTTCTCCAACATTGTATTTTAAAAACCATCAAAGGACTAAGATATATTTAAATATCCATTTTAGTGATATGTTAATATACGTAACAATTGTTAGCGCGTCTGATCAGCATTTGAAAGCACGTAACGTAAAAAGGGTGCGAAAGTATTTAATTTTCAAATTTCGCTTTTATCGCAAATAAAATGCAGATTTAGCTTTTATCGCATCTATTTCGTAAAAACGAAATTTACGTACCCAAAAAAGAAATATATGAATAAACAAAGGTAGTAGGAAAATGGTGTGTCTTTTGTTTGCCAGTCATTTATAAAGAGTAAGCTCTGGAGCTGCCAATACATGGCAACTGAAGATATACAGATAAGATCAGGTAAGATAGATATACAGATAAGTAACAGTCCTTACAGTGTTACACGTACGTCTAATGCATGGCCTGCTATGGCTAATACATATATTGGTACACGTTCATTAAAAATCTTTCTTTAACATAAAGATATACTATTTAGAAGTGACATAAAAGCTATATATTATCAAATACCGACGCACAAATTGTTTTTGAAGAACAATTCCAGAACACTGCTCACTTCCTACATTGTTTAAACACCTCAAACGTGAACAAGTTCACATCTTATGATGCTTATGCACATCTGTAAGACATCACCACAACCACAAATAATTTAATCACCAATTCATCACCAACAATGGCGAATCAAGCTACAAAAGTTATTTAATTGGCCAATGTTAACATATACATTACTCCATTGTTAAAGCAGCTCGTGCCTCGAAAGGCTGCATCAAGGCTGTACCGCGGTATACTTTGGCAAATGGCCAATGAGAAGTGAAAACAGGTGCAACCAAAAACTTTTTGACCTTATTTTGAATGTTTTTGTTATTCGCCATTCTATAGGGCAAAAAACCCATAAGGTTCAGCCTAAATTGCATAATGTGTACGGCTGTGTAGATTGTAAAGTTATTACAAAATTCAAGAAAACAAAAGAGGGTCTACATGTATGCAATGGCTTTTAAAGAATAAATGTCTTACCATGTAACATTACGTAAATTATTATTTATAACATGAGCATCAAATGTTACTGCATTTGATGTTCATGTCATTAATAATGACAATAAATTGGGAATGAGAGGCTAGAAATTGAGACGTATTATTATAAATTAAGCTTCATATGTCAAATCTGAATAATTTTTCGCACACAATCACGCCGAGACCTTGCGCCGGATTAATTAAGTGAATATAAAACATGAAACTAATATAACTGCAAGCTAGAACAAATTAATTAATTTGTAAAGGACTGATAAAATCTTGAATAATGATAAAAAACAGTGCGTGTGCTTAAAGTGATGTATCTCACAGATACACTCAAACAACATACAAGTTTGGCACATGCTGTATGGTTGATTAATATATTG
Organism: Calycopis cecrops; assembly: GCA_001625245.1. Lineage (NCBI taxonomy): Eukaryota > Metazoa > Arthropoda > Insecta > Lepidoptera > Lycaenidae > Calycopis > Calycopis cecrops. The sequence goes on along the minus strand of LUGF01046218.1, from coordinate 326 downwards.
CAAATTACGAATTTCATTAAAAGTACAATGTTTTATATGTGTATACTATTAAATATAAAAATGAGACCTATAGTGACCATCATGTCGTCAACTTCATCGGACGACGACTTATTTATTATGGAAAATAGTTATTTAAAATGATTGTATAATATATTAGTATTTATTATATTAGTATTATATTAATAGGTATATTAGTATTATAATTGTATAGTATTAGTAGGATGTGAAAGTTTGTATGTTAATTAAAAGTGGAAATAGTATTACAATACGTGCATTATTTACAAGTAGAATAATATCAGTGTACTTAATATATTTTCTATAAAGTA
>LUGF01046216.1:123205-146762 GCA_001625245.1 Calycopis cecrops | reverse complement strand
ATAAAGCCATTTATGTGATATTAATTCAGGTGCATTTAGTTATTTATTTTATTAATACAGTAGCATTAATAATAAATAGTTATAAATAATAAGTCATTATTGCAACGTTGACATATATTGTTATAATATTATACACATTTTTCAGTATTATTTTCCTGAGTGACTATACATGTGTAACGCATAAAGACCTCTTATGCGAAGTTAATACTCCTCAGTACACGCCATAACGAATTTTCCGACTTTCCCCACGCTGAAGTTCCACCGTTGAATTTTCAAAGTAATATTTATATATTTGGTTGGTTACGGTTTTTTTAATGGTATGGGGGGCAAAGGTAAAGTCGGAGCCATTTTCATGGCTACCGACGCCCATAGACATCCAGATAGAGGCTATATAGATGCGCTGTCCTCCTTTCTCCTCCCACCTCCATGGCTACCGGCTACTTACACACCGCACGAAGCGCGACAGCATTGTTGTTATTTTACGTCTGTCTCGTGTAAGCGAGAGGCACCTCCTTGGCCGTGTCCAATTCGGCTGCATTTATGCACGCAGTGTGGCACTACCTCTTAAAAGTTCAATTTCAGTTCGTTGTTGACATGACATATTACACGCCATTATGATCATGATAAATATTTCATTAAATGGAGCGAGATGGGAGGCATGAGCTCCTATTAAAGCATTAAATATTGCTTGCCCAGACACAACGTCTTACCAAAAAAAAGTTATGTTATTTGGTATAAAATTATAATATGATCCAGGTCTATATTGTTTCATTCTTAACTTTTATAGTATTTAATTTTTTTTTTACTTGTTTTTTCTGTCATGATAAATAATAAAAGCAAAGGCTTTATGCATTATCCTGTGTTTCAAATAGTCGTCTATAAATACGACGATGACGTCATAGATAAACCTTGCACTATTATCTTACGTGGAAGGCCGCACGATGCACGAGGCGTCTGGCGATCTCCTCGCTTGCTACGTGATGCCACCCATTTAAATATAACCAAGTAACGTCCACTATAAATATTCTACTCATAACAAAATGCAAAAAGTTTCTTAGCCTTGCACGCAATAACGACAATACGGATTGCATTGATAATATGTAATCTTAATATATTTTAATTATATTTCTTGTGTACGTGTGTGTCAATAAGCTCCTCCTAAACCGATTTTGACGAAATTTGTTGTGTGTGTTAAAGGGGATTTGAGAATGGTTTAGATTTACAAATCAGCCCGGCAGATGACGCTGTAGTCCTATGACAAAATTTAAGCGGGTGAAACCGCAGGGCATAGTTAGTGTTAAGATAAAGTTTCATAATAGTAAGTTCCATGGGTTTCATAGTTAAATTGAATGATCAGTAAATGGGGATAAAAGAATGTATCATAAAGATACAAACCAAATTGTCGGATAACGCATTAATTTTAATCTATGTTGTTGTATACTTTGGAGGTAAGTTTGCCGGGACAATCGTACACGTACCAAATATATTTTGAAGTAAAGCTTATATACGCTCGCTAACTCGGAGAGTAAGATAGCGTGAGTGTTACAAAAATATTGTGTATCAATAACCGACTGAAAACTAGTAAATTATATGTAGATCATTGGAAAAATCATTATCAACTTATAACTAATTCGCCTGATAAATGTGTGCCGCAACCGTCTATTTTTAGACGGTTGCGGCACGAATTTTTTTTTTTCAGATTTATTCCTATATATGTGCTATAAGTTCTTACTTCTTGCCAAATTTTACAACTCCAGGTCCACGGGAAGTACCCGATTATTTTAGGTTTTCGACAAAGTACGTTTTCATACAAAATTTGTGCATAATTGGCTATAACTTTTTATTTCGTTAACTTAGAAGTGTGATTTTTTCAAGGCATCAAGACGTAACTGACCTTCGTATTTGACAATTTTCAGCTTAATCCCTTCACGCGTTTTAGAGAAAAAGGTCTTGACAGACGTACAGACAGACGGACAACAAAGCGATCCTATAAGGGTTCCGTTTTTTCTCTTTGAGATACGGAACCCTAAAAAGAACCCTAACTCAAGTGATTTGCAGTTCATTATTCAAAAAATGTACAGTAAAATGCACAAAAAAACTTTAAGTTCAATGTTGTAATAGTAGTTTATGCAACTGTCATATAATGAAGGGTATTAAAACACGAGTGGAATTTTTGAAACGAGCGATAGCGAGTTTCAAAATAGTTAACAAGTGTTTTAATACCCGATAACATCATGTCAAATTGCTTAAATTGAGTTTTTTGTTGTCTGAGCTATAACAGTAGTCATTATAAGTCAAGTATTGGTAACATAAGAAGAATGTTACAACATTAGTGTAGATAAAGTACATTTTTCAACGTCCTATAGCCGCCCGTATATTGAAATGAAAATCGATCTAAGTGAAACATTTTGTATTTAAAAAATAAACATCATATGACATGTTATGTCATTGTAGCTACGGTAATGAATTTGTGTATTAAATAAAAATTAAGTTTTATTTCAGTAGTGTGGTCTAAAGCACACACATTTTGTTTATTTGAGCATGAGTATCAATACCAAACCAATCAAATCACAGAACAGTTAACAAGTTCCTTTGAGCCAACAAATTAACGAGTACAATACTAAGGATCCCACTGAAATTGTGATAAAAAAGAAGCGATTTTTTATTGGAAACCGGACTAAGTTGATAACGTGGCGTTATCTCATCCCGAATTAATCTCTCCTTAGTAAGCTGTATGCTTACTGATATCATGGTGACTTACTCGACCTCGACTACGACATTTGCAATTAGGGGTGCCGAACTATCGATAGTTCCACTATTGCCAGTTGACCACGAAAATCAGTTGGGATATCGATAGAACTATCGATAGTATTGATATTTTTGAGACTATCAATAGCATATCATATGGCAATATTATTGATCAACTATAATAGCATCGATACTCTCGATAGTATTTAGCTTTGATAGTCGCTGTGCTATCTATACTAAAGATATTATCGTAACGTTACTATCGATAGCACAGCGACAATCAAAGTTAGATACTATCGATGGTATCGATACTATTATATAGATTATCAAAAACATCGATGCTATCAATACTCTTATCGATATTATCACTGACACACACCGCACTATCAACAGACTGTCGATAGTCTATCGAAGCCTATCGAGCAGCATCATTATTCGTAACGTTCGAAATGTATAAACCGAATATTTAATAAAAGAAAAACATGAAGATACTTGTGTACTGGCAAATCCGTTAGAATCTTGTAAACCTCGTTTTAAAATAATGAACGGTCTTACTCTACAAAGTTTGTACATATTTGTGATAAGCCTATTTGCTCGGAAACAAATACCATATAATATAATATATTGTATTTTTATACAACTAAAAGTCAAGATGTCCATTTTAATAGATACCCTTGAATACCCTGTAATTCCTACATCAAAAACTTCAACATTTCAAAGAAAATGTTTTAGCATGTTTATAAAAATATTCAGCAAACTGCCTGAAGACTTTAAAAACTACCAGTTGATGCCTTTAAAAAGTTGTATAAATCTAACCTACAACATTCACATTTCGTACGTTACGACCGCACAATAATATGTTATATCGTATGTAGGATTCAGACACGTAATACAATATTAGAATGAAAATTTTACTTGCGGTTTTTATATTTTCTGAATGAAAAAGTAAGATTTAATTTTTTTTCAATTTAAATTATACCGAAAGGCTTTTACTAAAATATACTTCAGCTAATTATCTAATATATAAAATTCTCGTGTCACAGTTTTCGTTGCCATACTCCTCCGAAACGGCTTGACCGATTCTCATGAAATTTTGTGAGCATATTGAGTAGGTCTAAGAATCGTAAAACATCTATTTTTCATCCCGATATTCCCAGGGGGTCGAAAGTTACGCGGGTGAAACCGCGGGGCGCAGCTAGTCTTTATATATATATTCTTATTCAGTTATTATTCAGTTTATTCAGATTCAGTAATCTTGTGTACATCACTGAACACTTCCTGAACGACTGGATCGGTTTTGACGAAATTTTAATGTGTTAAAGGGCATTTAAGAATGGTTTAGATTCACAAATCAGCCTGGCAAATGCAGGGCATGCGATGCATGCACACGAGTGAAACCGCGGGGCATAGCTAGTATATTAATACAACTTTTTAACTATTATTATTAATACAAGGTAACGGATTGCCAATAACGTAGTTTAATTTTAATGTCTTAAATCTTAACAGACAATAAGGAAGATATATTTATACAGTACAGTAATAACAGTGCTCCACGTGCATCATTATTTTTTTCAAAATAAAAAGTATTTTTTATGGTATCCAAGATCGTAATCTACATCTCTGATAAAATATTGTACATACTTTTTTATGGTTTTATGGCAAACGAGTAGTCGAAGCCATTTTCATGATTACCGACGCCCATAGACATCCGTACAGAAACTACACAGATGCGCTGCTCTCCTTTCTCCTTCCACCTCCATAGGCCACCGGCTACTTACACACCGCACGAAACGCGACAACACAGCTGTCACTTCACACCGGTTCACGAAATTTCCACGGTCGTGCCGGCCCAATTCGGCTGCAAGCAAGCATGCAGTGCGGCACTACCTCTTACTAAATTATTATAAATATACCTTATACATATTTATTCAGTAGTTTTTGTAGATATTTTTTTAATATCTGATAATTTACTTTCTAATTCAAAAGAATAGATCAATTATTATCAAAATATTATCAAGTATCATTTGCCATCATTTGACCTCTCGTTAACTATCCAATACAAACATACATGTTCCAAATCGTAATCCAGCCGTCTTATTATATGTAGACGGGAACAGAGCCGGCGGATTTTAAGAACTGAGAGCAAACAAGTTGAAGCTCTTTGAAAGCTTAGACGTCTTATTATCTTGTACACAACAAATGAATGGAAACTATCTGAAGTAGGGAGGTGGAAAATTAGTCTAGATAATTCATTTTTTCGCATTAAGGACGACTAAAACTGAGGCTGATATATACTATAAGTAGAGTTGGGAATTACGTATTTTTAAGCATGCTTATAGAATTAACGGTACCGTGGGAAACAAACATACCTAAAGACCACGCAATAAAATCAAATAAATACTACGATTTAATAAATGTACTAACCAAAAATGACTATACGGTTAATTTATACGCGGTAGAAGTAGGAGCGAGAGGTATACCAGCAAAATCTCTCTACAACCTACTAAAAGACCTTGGCCTGTCGAGAACTGCAGTAAGTTCTACTTTAGAACGAGTATCTAAAGCTGCATTAGCAGGCTCCTATGAAATATGGCTAGGTAGGGGAAGTAAGCCTGAGTAGTAAAGGTGAGTGTTGATGATCATCACAAAGAGGCCTCTTAAACCTACACCCGGAATCACAAGTCCCGGGGCTACTCGGGGTTACTTCCTCTGCCACACGATGGACCCGGCACCCGCACGGTGAATCCATGGAATGCTAAGAAGTTCGTCTCTATAACACAGTAAAGGGCTATTTCACTCACTTGTCAAGAAGGGTTTGTATAAACGAAGCACCTGAATCTTGTATCCTTCGTAATGCTCGAACCTATTTTATCGACCCAGCCTTACTATTATACTCGTACCTTTATCATTATAAATTGTTCTCTAATAATTAATTTGCGTTTATGCGATAGGTAGTTAATATTATTTCTCTACTATTGATGTAGACCAACAGCTAGTGGTGGAGGTTGATTCGATTTCGTGTTGATTTTTTTAAAACAGGTAATATAAAATAACTTTCTACGAAAAGCCCTCTCATATACAGGCTTGATAAGACCGGGAAGCATTAAAGAAAACCAGATATTTTTAAAGATTCTATTTTTGTATAACTAAAGTGATATATTGTACTATAAAGTAACTAATTATATGTTTACAGTGCATTATGTTGTGGTGAAGTAAGCATGTAGCTATATTCGTATGCAGTCTACTTAACTTTGGTGGAGTAATGTCAATCATCAATTACTAAATTAAGAATTTTAGTTAATAATATAATATATGGGATACGATATGTGATTTTAAAGTAACAAAATTAATTAATTCATTCACGTTTTACTCTAAATGGATTTTAAAAACACATAATAGTAACACGGTGGCCCATGATGGTGGGAGGAGAAAGGAGAGCAGCGCATATGTATAGCCTCTATGCGGATATCTATGGGCATCTGTAGTCATCGCTCCGATTTCTCGCTTGTCCCCTATACCACAATAAAAGCCAAAACATGATACGAATCAGGAGACAAATGAATTTTTATAAAATATTAAATTATATTTTTCAAACCATTAGCATGATAATATATACGAAGGAAGAACTTTTAAGATTTCCATCCCAGGCTATTAAAAAAACTCGTAAGAGGGAGTAAATAAAAATTTTGACCCGACTTAAATATAAAAGACATCGTTATCCCGTCGATCCTGCGGGATGAGGGAGCAGCGACTTATATCATAAAAAACATTTGCGTAAAGCTATTATCCCTCAGAAATAATAGCAATTTTGTCTTCAAACATGAACGTCTCGCGGGAGCGCTTTACAGTTTGCCACCTTTGTGAGATTTCTTCTAACAAGCTTACTTATAAAACTCGGAATTTACAAATTAATACTTTAATTATTTACGCATTCTAAAGAAAGAAAATTTTTATTAATTTAAGATTAAATCTAAATAAAATTATGCATGTAAGATATATATTTTGGTTTTTGCAACTTAGCAGGTTCTTTTAGTTTAGTTTAGGCTTTTAGGTAAGGCATTTTGTAGAGCAATGGAGGGCAACGCATCATGTATATTATGGCTGTCAAATCATGAAAATGGCTCTTTGTTTGCCCTCATTATCCTATAAAACAAATATGTCAACTCTTTATCGGAACAGAGATCGAGTCGTTATGCTATAAGATAGTAGAAGTAGAGAACCGCCAAGTCAGCATTGGGTAGGTGACTCAAATATGAAAGGGAAAGCCTTTCGTCCACCCATTCAATAGGCCAGTAGAAATTAACAAAGCCCAGGTAATGTAACAGAATATAATATGCTACTTGCGGTGGTACCGTGTAAGTGAGAGATGTCTCCCAAGTGTTGTGCGAGTTAGATTAAATTGTAGCCTAAACACACAGGTCTATATATAACAAGTTTTTAAACAAGCAAAATTCATGATTTCTTGGTTCTATTTTGTTTTCTTTCTCTTTCACTTTTTTAACCTGTGCGTCATAATGTATTAAAAGCTAAAGGTTGTATCATTTTTTATTTAACCTGTGACCCTGTGTTACTAATAGCTCTCTACAAATGCGACGATGACGTCATAGATGAATCCTTGCTCTATTATCTTGTGGAAGGCCGCACAATGCACGAGGCGCCCGGCGACCTACGCCTTTGCTAGCTACGTGATACCACCCATTTAAATATAGTCATGTACATAAATAGCGCCGCAAAAAAAGCATACAAAGATTAACGAATATAAAAGTAAATCCTGAGTTCGATTTAGCATGGAGGTTTCAAGATTTAAGCTCAATTATTTTCAAATACGCCGTCATGTGAACAGTTTGTTCGATGTCCAAAATCCTACTAATATTATAAATGCGAAAGTTTGTGAGTATGTTTGTTACTCTTTCACACAAAAACTACTGAACGGATTTTCATGAAACTTTACATTAATATAGCCTTCATATCAGAATAACATAATAAGTTAAAATGTATAGGGATTTTTTATAATTTGGTTATAATATAACGATAACTGTCAAGTAAGTCGAAAAAAATCAGCCTCCTGAGAGCAATATCGGCGTGCGCTGCCCTAATCGTTAGAGTTACACAAAGATAATTACTGTAGGATTATTTATCTTAAATAGTTCTAAATAAAAGTCTGCGACGGCATATATCTATATTTTATGTGTAAGTCACTATGACCAAAACAGTGAGCCAAACATTCAATTATATTGGATATTTTTTAACGATGCACATTTTAGAATATTTATCGAACTCTTATGAAAATTGATACATCTGTCACTTTCCGTATTGAATGTAGATAAACTTTTTTTTTACACTAAGTAATTTGGACGAATAGATTAAAAGTTATAATCACGATAAGATTGACTTAAACGGAATATCTAAAGCGCCTAAAATGCGCGGCGACAAATTCTATTCTCAAAGCGATTTATTGTTTCATACAATACGCATATATTTAAAATAATATATATATTTCAGTGTAATATTAGATTATGTATAATAATAACAACACAATCTTCGAAGTCCGAAATCCACGCGGGCGAAGCCGCGAGCGGAAGCTAGTTAAGATATATATTTCAAATTGTAGTCCAGCCTTCGTCTTATTCGTAGGCGGATTTTAAAAACTGGGAGCAAACAAGACGACATGTTGAAGCGCTTTGAGAGCTTAGACATCTAGTACAGAAAATTTAAAAGGAAAATATACGAGTATAAAGCATGAGCCCTGGGAGATTATTAAACATATTTATTATAAATTAAATCTCAGGATTACATTCCAAAATAAAGTTTAAAAAGAATAGCAAGCGCAGTTATTATTTGTAGAAGAAAATCAATTTCTTCCTAACCTTAACTGGTGCGATGATATTTACTCATCGGGTAAATATAAATCTTTATTTAGTTCCAAGTGGCGTGTTTTAATTAATGTCATTCAAGACCCACGCTAAACTATTCCCTCCCCCTCCCCTCCGCCCACCACTTGACATCCCGCCTCTCACTTTTAAACTATTTTTAAAGTCGTAGCGGAGGAAAGGCAGTCTGAGTATAAATTCTTATAATTCCTTTTTTCGCAGTAAATGCCTGCACGCGACTCAAACTTGACTGATGTTTTGAACCGCACAGAACGTGATAGAATCGCCACTTAGATTAACTTTAAATACATAAATAGCAGAAAAGCTTAGAATATTTAAAGAAAGATAACACTATACATTGTTGTCAACTTAAAAATAAAACGTTTTCCGTATCTTAGGGTTTCCCATCAAATGAATGGGAAAATAAACTACTCGTATATAAAATGAGCCTTTAACTTGATGTGAATTAATGACGGTAACCCATTACGCGAGTAGTCCAGCGGAAACAGGAAGCAGGCGGTAGATTAATGCGCAGATACCAGCGGCCTTATCAACTTGAGACAATAAAACTAGAATGTGCAGAATTGTTCCCACTGACCTTTTATTTTTGGTCTTAATCTAAATCTGAGTGGTTTCATAATCATATAGGTCCACAGTACAATTTCGTATCAATAGGTCATATTTCACAACCCTCCTCCCTTCTTTCTTTCTGTGTCTGTTCTGTTGTTCCACTTGATCGTTTGTTCTCTATGCAATAAAAAAAGCTTACGCTGTGAAAAATGAGTAAGTTGACAGAACCTTTGACAACTAACGCGCATAAATATCCACTGGTTGCCTTACTTTTTTGTATATTATGGGGGCAAAGCAGCAAGGTGGTTACTGACTACCGCCGCCTATAGATATCCTCAAAACCTTGCAGACGCGTTGCCAGCCTTTAAGAAAGAGATATGCTCTTTTCCCTAAGTCGTACCGGATCGGAAATACCAAAGGAAGCAGCTAGTTCCATAGCGCTATTGTACGTTTGTACCGCACAGTAGTATATTTAGGAACATCGAGGTGGTGGGAACTTTGAGTTCTGTCGCGATGTCCTATGATGGAACTCAGCTGCTGGTATTAAGCCGAACTATTCCTCGGAACACTCCTCTTTGTAAATACGGTAAAAGACGAAGAGGGAACCGACATCTCCTTTTTACAGAAGCATCGTGTAAGTTCGAGCTAGATATCTGGTCGCGCCGGTCTAATTCAGCCACAAGCACAATTTCTTAAAATTCTTAATTAAACAAAGTCTATTATTTCAAGTGCAATGTTTAAAACATTTTACAATCTTAAATGAGCACAATGTATTAAAACACAATGCCGAGAGACTATTGTGTTCTTAAGAATATCATTATACTGCAAAAAATTGTATTTCTTATTTTATTGCGGCTAAAAATTTAAATTACAGAGCTAAGTTAAAAAGGTATCTACGAGTTATGGTGCAAGGGATCATGGCAAGAATATGACGTTTAGCGAATCACTAGTGGGATATCCACTTGTCCAGTACCTCGTGGTGTAGTTGTTCAGCAATAAATGGTGAGGTGAGGTTTGAATTCTGAATAGAGCAAAACAATTGTGCCTCAAAATTAGTATATATATATAAATTTTTCCATTTGTAATTAGTATGGATTCAGGAAGTTAGTGTACTTGTGTGACAAAATGACATCTTCTACAGTATTTATTATATGTATAGATTACCGGCATTTTTGTAAGAGGTAGTGTCACACTGCAGGCTTGCATGCAGTCTAAATGGGCCGGCACGACCGGGAAGGTACCTGTCGCTTACACGAGACCGGCGTGAAGTGACAGCTGTGCTGGCGCGTTTCGTGCGGTGTAAGTAGCCGGTGGCCAATGGAGGTCGGAGGCGAAAGGAGGGCAGCGCATCTGTATAGCCTCTATGCATGAATATGAATGTTTGTGGGCGTCGATAGTCATGAAAGTGGCTCCGACTGCTCGTTTGCCCTCCTATACCGTAAAAAAAAAATAAGCTAATGCTAATGTAATGGATATGCGAATGACACGCTATCAAAAAACGAATTTGTAATAGACTTTACGCAGATAAAACAGCTAGTAAATATCTAAAGTAAATGGAAAATGTAATGTCTGTTTGAAGCTCAATTTGTGTTTTCCCGAGTGTACTTGAGCCAGCGGTGTCAAGTAGAGAGTCGATTCGCAGGTTTGGAACGTAATTCTCGTAGGGATTGCGTGGATATTGACGTGTGGGGATAAAGCCCTTTACGGAATATGAGGTGTATTCAGTTTATTCTACTATTATATTACCATGGTAAATACATTAGCCATATAAATATATTCTTTAGTAATAAAAAAGTAAAAGGTAGTGACTCTTAACTAAATTTGTTCACATCTGTTCTGTCGCGTTTCATGCCGTGTGTTAGTAGCCGGTGGACTATAGAGGTGAGAGAAGTATGGAGGAGAACGCATCTGTTTATCTCTGTGCGGATGTCTATGAGCGTCGGTAGTCATGAAAATGGCTTATACCATGATGAAAATCTCAGAACTTCAATTTGGAAACTTATGATTAGTCGCTAAAAAGCCCCCGACGACTTTTCGCAATTCATAATAACAAGACAGACTCGATGTAGAAACATTTAACAATGAAGGTTTATTGACCCCACGTCAATGGTATATCTTCACATAAACATCAAGTTGTTTATTTTTCTCGTCGCAAAGTAAAGAAAAAGAATGGACATTTTGATAATATAATACCTTGTTTACCAATCCTCAAGATTCTATTATCTTTCTGTTGTGCTCCTGTCTCTTTGCTATCGCCTTTCTGCTCTTTCTTCTTCGCCTTTATTCTACATATACATTGTTTTTTAACGTACAGACCTTATTTATTAATGAAGGTACCACTCGCTTACACGAGACCGTCGTAAAGTCTCAGTTGTGCTGTCACATTTCGTGCGGTGTGTAAGTAACCGGTAGCCCATGGACGGGGGATTATAAAGGAGAGCAGCGCAACTGTATAGTTTCTATACATCTAGGGGCGTCGGTAGTCATGACTCCGACTGCTCATTTGCCCCCCCCCCCATATCATAAAAAAAACATTTATGGAGCGTAAATAAATTCTACATAATGCACACAGGAATTCGCAAAATTGGAATGACTGCTTTAATTAGATGACTTAGTTATGTCTGTGGACGTCAGTAGCCATAGGTTTGAAATGCTCTCCCCCGAAGATGCTGTCACCTTGCCATGGTGGTGGGGCTTGCGTGCCTCTACGATACCCAAGGCTATGCCGGACAGGGCTACTTACACCGGGCAGGTTTGGGGAGAGAGGCCAGACTAAGAGCAGCCCTCCTGAGGAGTCCTTTTAAAAACGGGACCCTATTACTAAGGCTCCGATGTCCGTCCGTCCGTCCGTCTGTCACCAGGCTGTATCTCATGAACTATGATGATGAACTGATTGATACTCATCAACTGTCTAACTAGACAGTTGAAATGTTCACAGATGGTGTATTTATATTGCCGCTATAACAACAAATACTAAAAAATTAAATAATATGAATATTTAAGGGGGCCCCATTTATTAAACGTGATTTTTTTGCCCCCATACAAAAGATAAGCTCCCGTTTTCGTAGATAATGTTACGGTACCCTTCGTGCGCGAGTCCGCCTCGCACTTGGCCGGTTTTTTTTTGGTAACCTTTACGTACGCTACCCAGGAAGTTGGGTGGCTCAGCTGGGTACAGTGTCAGGCTCGGCAACTGGGTTGCCTCTACGGACTTAACCCCTGCGGGTGTTACCTGCTATAATTTGGGGGATCCGGATCATCTACAAGCATCAGAAATTCCTCTGCGTCAACAAAAACAAATCATAAAAGGCAAAGTCCTGTAACTCCACAATATAATTCCACAAGGAATACAAAATAAAAGAAATCATAGAAAAAATACTTTATATAAATTTATACAACAACCAGTATTAAGATAAAGGTAGACATTTATGTTCACATGGAAAAAGTTAAAAATAGTGTTACAATAATATAGAAGCGTCATGAAAATGGTTACACACGTTATCCTGTTTTGGCACAGATATTGCTGTTTCTCTTGTTTTCCGCCATTTCATTTATTAACACTGTCATTTTCAAAACGTTTCCATATTGTTTAATACTCGAATATATTTAGATTTAAATTACATAAGTCTTTAACTGTCTTCATTTAAGCGTATACCAAATTAACAAGATATTAAATAATTTTGTCATACAAAATCTATAATAGTATCATTATAATAATTATATTCTGCTAGTAGTATAAACAATAGAAGCTATTTTCTAATCTAATATTACGAAGATGACTAATTTGCATTCAATATGATAATTTACATTTATATGCACAGTTTTGCGTAAATGCTTGGTAGTATTTGTGTAATATACACTATTAGATGTCTATTTAGACATCGTTGCTGCGAAATCCTCGTCTCAGTCTAACACCATAACAAACTTATATTGAGGCTTTGTGTTAAAAAAGGTGTGCTACGTAAGATTTTGGAATAGCATCTACAATACCCTACGTAGCACAGGCAATTGGAGCTACACTCAATCGTAGCACCGTTTTACTGCGCTCCGAACGTGTGCTGCGCTATGAATTGCGGGCTACTTATATTTCATAGTGTTTTCAATTTTATCGGCGATCCCTATGACTATCTCTTAATTTGTTTACTAAATCAAATTTTAAAAAATCACTAAGTTTTTATAATACAAAATCGAGAAAAGGTCTGTTTGTACATCCGGATTAATAAATAATTATCTATCAATAGGCATAACAAGTATTGAGTCGATAAAAAAAACAGAATAATTATGCTATACTAATATAATAATATAAATATGTAATTTATATGATAACATTCCGGGGAACTATTTATTTAAACTATTTTTAATTTTTTGATTATATTCTCTCAAGGCATACCCAATTTAATTTAATACACAGGATGTCCAAGAAAATGGGACACGTGTTTTAATGTATGATTGAGTACATTAGTAGTATTCAAATACAAAATATTGGAGTTAATGAATAGCTTAGGCGTTTTACGCTAAGATCCACAAATTACTAAACTTTCTTCTTGAGACAGATTTAAAAAAAAACTTTCGAGTTGAAAGAAGATATCCGAGAAATATGGACGTCAAAAGTTGGGGAGAAAAAGCTGGAAACAGATGGGTTTAGAGGAAATAACTTGACCAGGTTAATGTCTACCTCAGGAGGTAATATCAGACGTAATAATTAAATAAAGGTTAGAACATTTTGAAATATCTACGATCATTTGGTAAGAAATTTGATTAGACGTAACATTGAGATAGGAAAATTGTTATCATTCTTACGTAAACATGTTTTATAGGATATAGGTACAATCAGATAATCTTATTGGTTTGACCTAATGTTGACGTTGTCATCACCTATAAATAAAGATAAATCATGGATAAATCATTGGATTTTCTTTACATTTCTTATTGATTGCACTTTACAAAAATACTTTGTTTTAAAGTAAGTGAAATACTGAGCTGCTTGCATAAAATTGTTATATGAGATGGTTGCACATAAATTAGAGAATAAATCCAGCGAATTAAGCGAAAAAACATTAAAATACAGCGACCAAGTAATTAGGTCAAAAAGTTTTATGAAAATTTAATCATGCTTTGTTTAAATTTGCATCAAACTGCTGATTCTCTTGAATAGTCACGGGAAAAAACTTTTTCTGTGTTGATATAATTAACAAATTTTTACCTGTGAATAAGTACTTTTGTATAGGTTAGTACTGATTCATTATATCGTATTAAAAATGAATCTCATACTGACGTGAACAACGATATAAAATATTACACAGATGTCGGTGCGATTACCAGAAATAATTTCTTGCTTATTATTTTACATAGTAATTTTTCAGACAATTTTCAATTAACAAGAAAATTCTAATTTATCTAAAGGAAAAGTTTGAATCTAATAGAAACAATTACTAATTTAATATTTTTCAAACTAATCATTTTTTTATGGGGAAAGTACCTTTGCAAGAAATATTAATATCCATTAATTAATATATTATTATGAACACAATATTATGTATTACTATTTACTACATCATTGTCTTTGAAGCTAATTTTAATAGACCTAGGTCTTGATAATAGAAGAAAAATATTTAGAAAGTAGTAAATACTAAATACATATTTTTTACTGTCCTCTAGATTACATAATAAAACAATATTTACAATTTGACAGTAGCAGACGAATGATGCTGAGATACATATTATAGATAAATAGGTAATGTAATATATAAGAGAAATTAAAACTTTTCAATGACATATCAAGCATAATAGTTGCCGAAGATGAAAGAGAAGAGAAGCTTGGTGTAAAACGAGAACATGTTATAGTCCTTGAGCCAGCAATAAATTTCCATGATTAAATTCTTTGCACCTTTGCACAATGTTTCAGAGAGATATATTATGAACAGTTATCATTAGCTCCAGTGTTTTACTTTCCCCCAGGATTCGATAAAAATCCCTGGTCCACTCACGTCAACCATGGATTCTATTATAAAACTAGCTTCCGCCCGCGACTCCGTCCGCGCGGATGGCGGTCTTCGCGTGGATTGTTTTTTTTTCTACGTATTTTTCCAGGATAAAAATGATCCCATTTTATGCCGGTATAATTATACCAAGTTTCATCGAAATCGAACCGTTAGTTTTCACGTGATGCCTGAACATACAGACAGACAGACAAAAATTTTTTTAATCGCATATTTGGGTTTGGTAGCGATCCAGTAACACCCCCTGCTATTTATTTTTTCAATATTTTCAATGTACAGAATTGACCTTTCTACAGATTTATTATATGTATAGATATAGATATTGATATAGATGTGAATAGATTGTGGTCAGCGGGTTACCCAGCTGACCATAATCTACTTACATTTTATCTTCTAACTTTTAGGTTTCCTTTTCAAGACAGTCACGGGCTTTATTTCTGAAATGATTACTTTAGAAGTATTTATTTACTTCATAAGGAAATATGTTAACTTACTTTTGCTATTTGCATCGGAGGGTTCCCTTTCTTAACCCCCCATTTACGGTATTTGACCATCATAATTCTCCATTATATATCTCTCAATCAATGTACAAGATAGGTGTGAACTGAGAAGAAGAGATTTAAATTTGTGCCAAGCTCAGGAATCATCAACTTTATCTGGTGTAAAGATGATTCAAATACTCCTTACATATTCTATTCAATAAAAAAGACAATAGTAATTTGCCTTAAAGGCAGGCACACTGGCTTTGAATAATGATCACTTTTGGTTTTTTGATATTGAAGCATTAATTTGTTTTATAGAATAACATTGCATTATTTTGCTCTTATAAGCAAAATAAATAGTTGTGACAGAATTAAATAAACAACATTAATTAAATGAAGACAAAATACATATAAAAACTGTTATACAAAGAAATACTTAGTTTTTACTTCAGATCGATCATGAAAGTACTTAAGTGGTCTATTTAATACAAGTAAAAACAGAACAGTAATGAACATAGAAAAAAGACAAAACGAAGTAATCAAAATGGTTTCTTATTACACACCCCCATGGTAAATATATTCTTTATATACTGGTTATCCCGAGAGGATAACACAAAATGAGTATACGAATATTTTATTATGTTTTTTCATTATTTTAATTAACAAGGGACGTTTCTAGAGTTACAATAATTAAAAAGATTACATATATACGGTCTACAATATCTAAAGTCGTAAAATAACTAAAAGGGATTCGAATTGTAAAAAATGTCAGAAAATTAGTTAAGGAAAGAAGAGACCTGTCAATTTTTCAGTTACATTACAAAAGTGGTGACATGATACAAGTTATACAAATCTAGATAAATCTAACACTTACAAAATTATTTACACTACCGTTCCATAAGCTTGCGGACTCATTCTTAATATAAAGGTAATAATACTAATGTTTCAAATAAGTCGCTTTATTTGAATAGTTACTATATGTACATATGCTTACATTATAAATTGAATCGATTACACTATATATACTTATAATATACAAATTATTATATATTAAGTTAAATTAAATGTCATATTTACATTAATAATAAAGACGCGTATGACAAGTTATTGAAACTTACATATATTTTAATTCACATTACAAAGTGAACTTACGCCTAAACATGTGATATAAGAAAACTAGTAGGGGCTTCATAATAGACTAACGGAATCAAAAATAAAATAAATAGTGAAGCAGGATTCAGAAACTCGAAAAATATGTTTCTTAATTTTCTATTATTGAAATATACTTTTGCTAATAAAAAGCACATTTTGGTATCAATACAATTTTTTTGATCAAATAAGGCAATGTTTGATCTTATTGTTTTTCTTTATTATGGTAATCTACAATTTTTTTTTAACTTTATCGTTATAATATTCTGTAATATAAGTGTTTGTATTTGACTGTATTTGTCTATATTCAAGTACCGGCACTGTTTAAACAAATTTAACCTCTACAGGGTATAGGAAACTTTCACCAATACAAATTTCATGGTATTGTAAAAATATATGGTCGAGGGCGATGTAATGCAATTTCGCAAGAGAAACTAGTCCTTCGTAATGCTTATCCCTATGCCTAGACACACAAAACACTTTTACGCTTAAAAATGTAGGATTGATAAAAATAATTAAACGAGAAACACCTCACACATTTCCTATTTTCTACCCTCAGGTTTAGATATATTTAAAAGAAAATATTTGACCAATGGAGTGTA
Source organism: Calycopis cecrops (assembly GCA_001625245.1). NCBI lineage: Eukaryota > Metazoa > Arthropoda > Insecta > Lepidoptera > Lycaenidae > Calycopis > Calycopis cecrops. Next base: position 129,342 of record LUGF01046216.1, on the reverse strand, counting down.
TCGTATTCATTAAAAATAATTATTAAAATTGGTTTTAACTTTCTAAGTTTCCTGTGGCTTGTTGTAGGGGAAGAGGGAGAGGGGTCAACTAGTTATAACAAAAATCCGAATATCAGATATTTACATAAATGAAGCGTTTTACTTCCCGTTACATAACTGAGTGTATTTACACACCAAGCTAAGGTGAAAAATTAATACAAACACTAATATGTACATAGCTATTTAATCACAGCTCCTGATTGAGATTTTCTTTCAAATTTTATTCTAATTTACAGCTAATTGGTTTCAGTATGTCCAAACAAGTTTTAGAGGCTGCCATAAGATGTTATTTAAAAGAAACAAATGCGAAAATTACATTTTTAAAGACACGGGTTAAAATAATAAAAAAAGTATTTGCTTATGAAATTGCAATGTCATCATAATATTACTTATAATTTCTAATCGAGTACTGGAAAGATACGCAGGTTGAAATCATTTGAACCAAAATTAAGCGTCATTATTTATCTTTTTGAAATTTACTTACTTACTTTTTTACATCAAATAGATGATGAATTATTTAATGAATTTATTTGTTTTGGTATCTTTATAAGTCTGTGAACTATAATTAATATTTAAACGCATCGAAATAAAAATATGGAATGAATTACCAGAGTATATTTCCCGACACCTACAATTTAGGAATATTCAAGGCAAAGTACCTTCTAGACAAACGTGATATTTCGGCCACGTCGACACTTTCCATCGCGTGAGGTAGGAGCCAAATGCAAACCCTTGCTTATATATAAAGTCTAAAATCTCAATTATGTGGTAATCTAATCGATATTTTCTTTAAGTAGACTACAATATTTGATTATGAGATAATCAATCAAATCGGCATCGTAGTTTTGGCCTCAGCACTTTATTTGGACATTGAAACAAATCCTAATTATATTAGGACTACAGTTATCTAATTTGAGATCACTTCAGCTTTGGTATGATAAGTAACTCTCTTTTTACTCGTATTTCTTCTTATGGAAGAATGTCGACTTTCAGCATCTAGACTCACTTCACTAACGGATTCAGAATCAGCACAATAAGGTGCCTCGGGACATATGTGCCTTTCGAGACAGGGCTCATCAAAGTTTGGGTGTTCCATAGTCCGCATGGGGAAGCAATCACTTTTGCCGAACCTCTCGCCGCTCCTTCGTTGGAAGGACCGGCGTCCACGACATCAGGAGCATCTGGCGCGCTGTTGGCGGCACGGCCCAGCGCGCCCCTGATGTCACAAACGACACATCTCGTGTTGTGAAACTGAAGAATACATCATTGTCGTAACTGGATACTGTAAAGAAAATGTAAGTTTTATCATGAGCCTTAGATATGATAGCAAACAAACAAACACAGGGATTTACACTTGGCACACAATAGGAGACACACCAAATATCGATCAAAAATATTTGGGTTTAATTGTTGATACTTTAAATTGGTTTATATTATATTTCTATGATTTATTTTGTAAGTTTACTAAGAAACTGATAGCAACGCCTTAAAAGAAAATATTAATTTTAGGGTTTACAAAATACTTGGTGAGCACTAAAATCGAACGTATCAATGTCTCATCCGCTCTCAAATAACTAGATAACCAAAAATTTATGAAGCTGGCATTCAGTACTTATAGCAACTTTTGTTATTTCTGTTTGTGGAAAATTTGATATCCATCGAATTCATTGCCCTCATAAAAATCTGCTATCAGATTTTGCAATGTTAGGTTAGGTTAGGTTACCTTAAAATATTTTTTAAAATATTTGTGGTAAAGACATTGAAAGGATCTGCAATTTTACGTAGGTCACAAAAGGATCAGTTTGGTATAAACGTACGTGCAGTGCTTAAAGATGATTCGAAAGAGGTAAGTGAAGCATTAGTAAATACAGCAGAGCCGTTCTGTTGCATATGTGTCATTAAAAGTTTCATGCAAGAGTTTGAACATTTATACTGGATTCGTTAGGAAATGTTATTTTTACATGCATCGCTGTAGAAGTTTAGAAAGCTGGAATGTCAGGACGAAACAATCTCAGTTGAAGAACATTGCAACACTTAAGGAAGCACAAGTTGGTGCAATATGTGGATGACAAACCACACGTACCTCCACATACTATAATTCTGTAGATCCATAAAAATACGAATTTTATTAAAAGTATCGAGTTCATGGAAAAAATATCAGAGAAGGCACTTGGAACGAAAGATAAGTAGATTCGCTATATGTATGTTTGTTCGCAGGAGTTTTGTCTGATCGCCTGAAGTTCCCCGGTCGAGTAATATCGACGGGTCGTGCGCCACTGAAAATAAAAGATTTAGTGATATACCAAGTTTAACAATAGCCTCTGCGAGATTACAGCTCCATAGAAACTAGGTCACCGCTCAAAAGGCTGCTTTATTTTTTCCTCTATCCGATATTTAAGCTTAAATCTATATATGCGATCGAGTATTTGTCAAACAAGAATTCACATTTCACAATATCTTTCTGATTTGATACTGTATCTAAAATTTTATTAATTTATTGAATACTTTATGTTTTATGATTGTTTAAGTGATGTGACTCAAAAAATAGTGTTAGCAGAAAAAAAAAATAGATTTAAGCTTACTTTATTCGGGATTGATTGCTCGTTAATAACCCTACCCTGTATAACAATTATTACAATCATAGTCATGACTTATGTCAAAACTTATTATTATATTAAAATGCTACATGTAGGTAGGCAGGGCTTAGCATATCTCCAGTATACTGCGCTAGATATCCTGTTTGTTCTGATGAAAACTCATCATATTTTTTACTGCCTAACGTAAATTTCATTTCAAAAACATCTAGACGCTAAGCTCTTGGTGCTGCCTATATGGCTTAAAGGAATGAGCAATAAAAACAATCATATTTGTCGTAAATAATTTTATAACTGTAAAGTTGTGAACACTCGTTTTGTACAGCGCAGTTTTCTGTCGTTAACGACTTATTACGACGGAATAAAATTTTGATTACGATTAAGTACAAGGGCAACATTAAATTTTTTTTGATTTATTGACGTCGAAACGATAAAACTCGATGAGTACATTTTGATCTCATGCTTTCGTCGTTTAAGTAGTGAATTTGACAACAAATAGATACTTGTACGTCGATTTACAACTTTGTACTTCTTACTATTTAAATGATGTTGATATTTTTTTGGGTATTTAACAGAAAATATTATTTTAATTTGATGTTATGACGCCATTTTAAAAGAGACGAATCGAACCGAACCGAACCGAACCGAACCGACCCGACCCGACCCGACCCGACCCAAACCGAACCGAACCGAACCGAATCGAATCGAATCGAATCGAATCAAATAAAATAATACAAAATAAAATAATATAATAAAAAATACAAAGTTTGCAATATACAGTTTAGAAGAAATTTCTTGAGCGAGAATGAATGAATGAGACAAAATAAAATTGCCAAAATATGTTAACAGAATCGGCGCGTATAAATAAAAAACTCAACATAATGTTGTAATAACATAAAATTTGTTAATGTATTGAAGGCAAACTCTTCTAATCTAATTCACTTTCCAAATCTCGAAACTAAAAGATCTTATTTAAAAACCTCCTCACCTGAGACTGCTTAAAGCGGAGCTGAGGTTGGTATTTTCTCCGCAATTTTCTTGGACAGCACACGCACAGAATTCTAAGGAATGCCCTGTAACAAGGAAATAGTATGTTACATAAATTTTTATTTATATATTTTACTTTACTGTTACAAAATATGTGACGCGACATAAGATTAAGCGATATGTTTGTCGTTCTCTCAGTTGGGGAGTTTTTGTAAGAGGCATTGCCTCGCTGCATGCTTGCATGCAACCGAAAAGGAATGGCGGTGGGGGGTAGGGCGGAAGGCGGCACTAAGTACACGAGCATGGTGGCGCAGAAGTCGTATAGGACTTCCTTCATCAATAGTGTTGTTGGTGAGTGTGGCGTAGCTTAGAAAACTCCTATATTCAAAGTTAGTATTAAATTATTAAAAAAAAAAACAACCGTAATAGCACTAAGATTCCTATTATAATATTTTATGAGCTAGTTTCATCCAGCAAACATACATTAAAATTTTCGATCTATATTATTATCGATTTTATGTGGTACTTAAAACCACATAATTGTCACCACAATATGTAACAGGTGAAATATAGTAAGAATTGAGTAAGAGGGAGCACACTGTATGCATGCATGTAGCCGAATTGGGCCGGCACGACCGCGGAGGTACCTCTCGCTCACACGAGACCGGCGTAAAGTGACAGCTGTGCTGTCGCGTTTAGTGCGGTGTTTATGTAGCCGATGGCCCGTGAGGATGGGAGAAGAAAGGAGGGCAGCGCATCTGTATAATCTTTATGTGGATGTCTATGGGCGTCTGTAGTCATTAAAATAGCTCCGACTGTTAGACCACCCGACTCTTACGAAGAACCTACCTATATAAACGTGTCATTCACTTCACGATGCAGTGGTTAGCGAAAGTTATGTACCCGGTTCGGGTACTATACATATAGCAAGCATATGTTACATAAAATACGTATAAAAAAGCCAAAAAAAACATCTTATGGATTCAAATGGCCACGAAAAATTTAATTAAATTTATTTATTGCTAATATGACATACTTTAAGCGCATAGGAAAATTAAATTAGATAATAAAATATGTGCCAACGTTATAGCAAGTTGTAAAAGTGTGACTCAAGTTAACGCGACTCATTTTATTAAAATTTAAATAACTACTTCAAATTAATTGTACTCGTATTGCCTTTTATTTGGTACTAACTTACCCGCTATTTCGAACGATTGGATTTTTAAAGTGGGTTCTGCTCAGGTTCCTAGCGTGCGTCGTATTAGGAAACGCGCTATTTTCAAATTAGATTTTTCTGCACTGTGAAATCTGCATCGAATTTATGTCGATAGTTTTTACTTGATGTACGAACATACAAAACAAATAATTTTGTATTATTAGAAAATCAGACCAAAATGACCTGATTTCCTTTATACAGGGTTATTTTTTTGGTCACCGGCCAAATTTTAAAATAAGGAAGAAAACATCATTCCAAGGGTGTGTTTCAAATTTTATCGTCTAATTGTAATACTTTGTTAAATAAAAATCGATTTGAAATGGTCCATAAAAACACGTCGATTGTTGTTCTTATACGAAATGCCTTCAAAGTCAGTGACATCGGTTTACCGTGAGTCGCGAGGGTGATGCACGTGGTGACCAAAAAATATGTTTAGAACATGGGACAAAGTAATTGTATCTAATTATTTTTTTAATATTTTTTATTTCATATGTATTAGTGTATTGGGAAACCTGAACCAGTACCCAGACCATCTTTTAACTTCATATATTAATTCTAATCTATATTCGTGATCAACAATACTAGCTGGGAACCCTCACAATCTCTAGGTAATCAGGACAGGTCTATAATCGTATCCATGCATTCCGGCAGGGCACCGAGACTGACCTTCCGAATGCAATCAAACGCCAGTAACGAATAAAAGCGTATACGGCTTGGTATGCTCGTCTCTCAGAGAAGCGCACGCACACAAGCGCGTCGTAGAAGCAGTCCTTCCAGTCTTTCAAGCTTGGATGGAACGAGGACGTGGCATTACATATCGGCTTACACAGGTATTAACGGGTCACGGTTGTTTTAGCCAATACCTGTGTAAAATCGGACGCGAGGCGAACGTGATTTGTCACCACTGGGGAGAGTAGGAGGATACGGCCCAACATACTCTTCAGGTGTGTCCTGCGTGGAGTGCTGAACGGCAGATCTTGGTCGGAGATATTGGGCAGTCTCATTAAGGGCAGTTGTGTCCGCAATTACAAGCAGAGACTCGGCATGGAGGGCTTTAGTGTCCTTTTGCGAAAAAGTTATGCTTCAAAAGGAGACAGCCGAGCGAAATCGGCAAAGCGCAAATCCTACCCGACGTGCACGGCGATACAGAGGTACCGCAAGACGAGGCAGTGCCTCGATCTTAACGTCCCTGTTATCAGCCCCGGTGGCCGAGTGATTAGAGCCTTTATTAGGCCGGTAGGTATGTAGAGTGGAGGACTCTACGTGCCACATCTGACGAGCTAAACGCAAGGCTTGAAGAG
>LUGF01046216.1:110244-122265 GCA_001625245.1 Calycopis cecrops | reverse complement strand
ATGGAACGAGGACGTGGCATTACATATCGGCTTACTCAGGTGTTAACGGGTCACGGTTGTTTTAGCCAATACCTGTGTAAAATCGGACGCGAGGCGACAGTGATTTGTCACCACTGGGGAGAGGAGGAGGATACGGCCCAACATACTCTTCAGGTGTGTCCTGCGTGGAGTGCTGAACGGCAGATCTTGGTCGGAGATATTGGTCAGGACCTCTCATTAAGGGCAGTTGTGGCCGCAATTACAAGCAGAGACTCGGCATGGAGGGCTTTAGTGTCCTTTTGCGAAAAAGTTATGCTTCAAAAGGAGACAACCGAGCGAAATCGGCAAAGCGCAAACCCTACCCGACGTGCACGGCGATACAGAGGTACCGCAAGACGAGGTAGTGCCTCGATCTTAACGTCCCAGTTATCAGCCCCGGTGGCCGAGTGATTAGAGCCTTTATTAGGCCGGTAGGTATGTAGAGTGGAGGACTCTACGTGCCACATCTGACGAGCTAAACGCAAGGCTTGAAGAGGGGACGCGGATGTTGTAAAAAAAAAAAAGGTAATCAGGCCAAACTTCCCTAAGAAACCCGTCAGCCTCCTTTGACAAAAGCATTTGGTACCTTATGAGTTTTAAGGATTAAATTGAAGTAAAGGATCACAAAGAAATTCTACGTAAACAATAATCAACAAATATAAAATACAAACAAACAATGAGAGAAATAAGCAAAAAAATATTATTTAATTATAAAATCTCTTCTCTAGCATTACTTGTATAAAGTTTATATTTCCATTCCTCTCTCTATAAAACTTGTGAAGCTCCATCTATTCCCTGTACACGAGTCATCCCCGTCACATTTACATAACAACAGTGCAAATAAGCAGGAGCTGCAATTGCAAGACGCGAAGTGTTGTTCCAAACCTTATCAAGTCGTGGACTTAGTTCGTAAATGGTTTATTTCCCCTGCTACATTTCTAACTAAATCAACTCGATTTACATGCGGAACGATTCGTGTGGGTGTTAAATGTTGATTTATGTTCCTTCAGATAGTAAGTAAGAGGGTAAAAATAAGTAAGTAAGGTTTTAGACCTGCAGCTGTTAGGGGACGGCGGTATATTAGTTGGGCTATATGGTATTCGTTGTGACATTAGACCACCACATTTTAATGATAGTAAGTTGGGCGGCTGAAATAGCAGGAGGCCACCGATCGCAAAACTAACCGCCAATTAAACTTAGACCGAAGCCAGAGTCCATTAACGCCGCAATTTGCCTTCCCTTCAATAGGCCGGGGATTCGATCAAACTTTATGCGCGGGTCACGACGGAACGGTTTTTTTAAACAAGTTCAGTTCTCCTTTTATTGAATATTTTTTCTTACTTTTTAATATTCACTTTGTAAGATAGTCATGTAGAAATTTCTTTAGATTTTATATTCAAATATAAAAATGATATTGCCATGGTATTGCCATACTGAATTGTAGCTAAATTGGGCCGGTGCGCCCGTAGGTTCCACAGTCCCATGATATCTCCCCATAGTGATGGTTATGCTGTCGAGTATCGAACGGCTTGTGAGTTTCCGCTGTCCCATTGGAGGGGAGCAGGAAGGCATGCCTCGCATGTGCATGATAATTATGTGTATGTTTACGAGCATCGAGAGTAACCAAAAGGTTCAAACTGCTGCTTGTTTCCTTGTAGGCACTATAAAAAGTTTATTTTCATAAACAGGAATAAAAGTTATTGTACTTATTTGACCTTTTATTTCTCGTCACAAGTGTGTAAAACAAAGTCGCTTGCCGCAGTCTCTGTATCCGTTTGCTTAGATCTTTAAAATCACGCAACAGATTTTGAGTTTTTTTAAATAGAGTGGTTCAAGACAAAGTATAATAACTCCATTTTTGAAGTCCGAAATCCACGCGGGCGAAGCCACGAGCGGAAGCTAGTTATGTATTTGACCCTGTCGTAATTACGTTCTGTATCGAGTCCCCCGTTAATTCAGCGCATGGACGATCACAGAACCTTAACTTGATCCCAAAAAGGATAACCAACACGCAAAACTATGAAGGAATTTTATATTACATACATATTGGAATTGTAAAAAGATTGGCCCACGCAAGGTATTTCCACTTTCCAACCGAATTCCCTAATCTCCCCGCTCCGCCTACTCGATGTAGTGACGAGACGCGCTGCTCTGAACATTTATTATGCTTCGATATACCGTGTGAGTATAGAGTTAAGGTTTTCGCACATTTTTATAGTCAGAGACAAACAATAAGCCTTTTGATACTACCGTCCCATGGAGGCCCTCTTATCTTTTTTTTGTGTGTGTGTTTTTTTTTTTTATGCTATAGGGGGGCAAACGAGCAGTCGGATCCATTTCATGACTACCGACTCCCATAGACATGCGCGTACTAAAGGTTTTATGATATTGTTATCTAACCGTCTACTAAATCCGTTCCATATTTTTTTGCGTGAAGGCATAACTTAGCTTCTCCAATTCCATATCCCCTAAATAGCCGACTCCGCCAAATATAGATGACGTTACTACAGTGATACTTCAAGAATATTTCCTAAGCCCGGTTCTGAGTTATTCCATTGATATGCCTATTCCGTAAATATCCAGTTCAGTTCAGTCAGCCGGATATAGATGTCACTTTGACTTCTATTTATAGAATACTTTAAAAAGAGAGCTGAATTGGCATGTGTTATCTGAATTGATATTTCTCACATTTACTGTACCGTGGCATCTAATAAAGCTTGTAGCAATTAGGTTTTAACGATAAAAACTGACAGTCATGGAGACTGCTGAAGGAGTCCAAACCTCCGATAGGAATCCAACCAGTATCAATGGCGTAAATACATTTTCGAGGAGCCCAAAAAAATGAATATTCACCTTGCTGTTCTAGCTTGCTGTTCTAGCTTTTATATTTGCTGCTACGTATTAGCATAGCTTCACATCGATATGCTACGTATTAGCATAGCTTCACTTCGATATGCTACATATTAGCATAGCTTCACTTCGATATGCTACGTATTAGCATAGCTTCACTTCGATATGCTACGTATTAGCATAGCTTCACTTCGATATGCTACGTATTAGCATAACTTCACTGCGATATGCTACGTATAGCAGGCTTGATGACGCGAACTCGTGATAATTTTCCTGGCGAGTAAAGAAGTTTTTCACTACACAACCAACTATAAAATTGAGATAAAATATATGTGGAGTCTATTTATTATAATGGCCACTATTTAAAATTTCAATTAAAATATCCTTTGCGTCCTATGTTATGTAAAAAAATATTGACTTTTCGCTACACTTTATACGAATTTCCGTTACTCCATTTCGTCACTTTTTCAGCAACCCATAATGATGTAACACATTCAAAACCAAATGCCAATCTATCTCCTTCATAACCTTTTGATGTCTTTCGAACGCTTTTTCCAAAGATACACGAATAGAATACAGACAGGAACAAACTATGGAATTGTATCAGATGTCAAAAACAATATAAACAAGACAAGTTAATAAATAACGTTGACCGACTTACATTGTTTCGGATGAAAGGCGTAACATTTTTTGATTTCAGATACAACAAAGGACTGTTGTCTCGACGGCGGAACACAAAGAAATTTCAATTAAAATCTTTCATTAATTAGAAATGAACAGTAGGCATTTCATTCAATTTTAAAAGTCAAACAAAAGACCGTTTGCTAGTAGTCAACTTGTATTGAACTAACGAATAAAATGTTTATTCAGTAAATAACAAAAATATTGTAAAGGTTATAAATTTTTATTACCTAAGCCTACGTTTGACAGAAAAATAATGTACACATCTAGTCACTAAAGTAAGAAAACCTCAGATGAAATGGTTGTAGACCATAGCTTCGCTTTATCGTCAATTACATATAGCTTTATGTAGGTATAGTGTTTAGTTTAATATTGAAATTCATTTATAGGAAAGGAATCATAAATAACTACTTCTCCGATTAGTCTTAATCAATTCTACGTCAACACATTCAAATATCTCCTAATAGTGGCACTTTGTAAGCGTCTAGACTAGAATTCTTGATTAATCGCAGAGGATTTAAGCTGTGCAAGTTGTGAGTATAGTTATGGATCAACTCGCATTGGCGTAAGTCAAAGCGTTGCATTTCTTGGTTCTTCTATAATACGAGGTTTAGTTGGTAATTGTCACTGATCTGAATGCAGACTGCTGATTCCATAGACTGCTATAATATGCCAAAATTAAGGAAAAGAAAATACAAAATAAAGAAAAATATAATAAATTTAAAAAAATGTTAGTGTCGTCGACGATTCAAAAAGCATAGCACTACCTCTTACTGCACAACACTACATATAATTAAAAGCCATGCAAATAAAAAACGACGGTCCATAACGAATTAATTGAACTTTAAGATGCGGACGTCAGCTGCAGACTCCACGGAGATCTGGCTGATAAAACTAATGAACCTCACTTGAATAAAATGAGGTTGTGTCGTGGAGCGCGCCGGTGTGGGTGTCGGATTTATTATGCCGATAACGAAAAAAACTTTCCCGAGACTCGGTATATATTTGTTAGGATCGGAGATCCTTTGACGCTTATCGTGTTATTCAGATTTTTATTTTCCTGAACTACTTTTCTGCTCTATTTTTATGAAATATTCTTTTGACGATGTTATACGAATCTGTGCTAAGTAAATATTTGCTTTTAGACAACCACTGGAATTTATTTCTTTATGGTAGGTATCTTTTATACTATATAAAAATTAAACACCTCTTAAAGCAGATGCATTGACGTGCTCTCCTCCTTCCTCCTAAAACTCTACAATAAAGCTATTACAAACTTCATGGACGATATCATGAAAGTAAGGTTCGGAGATTGTCCAGGGTCGTTTCACCACTAACACGTAGTTATTGTCCTTATAATGAGCATTTACAAAAATAATGTTATGTTTATTACTAGATTTTAGAGTCGACTTTATGCTTTTAATAGATTAGTTAAATCAGAATGTGGATCGCGTTAGTGCTAAGTAATAAGACTGGTAATGAGGAGGACCATAAAACGTTTAAGATTTTTATCGACACTATTATATTTGCTTAAAATAATATTATGTAAATCATATCGTTTACTGAGACTTAGTTATAGATTTACGTTCTTATAAATGTCTGAAATGTTGTTGAAAATCGTTTTTTATTTTTATTTATAATAAAAGATAGGCCATAACAAATAGTCGGAATTGTTTGACGCTTACAGACATTAGACAATCACATTTAATATGTTATGCAGGGTTTTAAAGAGAGAGATTATGCTTTTGTTTTTACGTATGCAATGTCAATAAGTTCAATAGTTTTTGAGAGAAAACATTAAAAAAAATGTCAAATTTCAAGTTCATTAGCATATTTTTTGAGAAAAATAAAAGTACTTAATATATAAAAATTTAAAAGAGAAATAGATAACTATGGCCAGTAAATATAATTTCTGTTATTTAAAATTTATTTAATGAAAATATAGCTACTTCACCACCTCCAAAATCTTAAGCCAAGAATAATACGGGTTCAGGTAAATCTGTTCGTCGACTCAAGTAAGCTTTTCTCTCGTCAAAAAAATTACTGAATACTTTAACGCCAAAATAAATGTTACTGTCTAATTCCTGGAGACATAGGCATTTAATTTTGTTGCACACAAAATCCTTTTCAATACACTATACACACAACGAATTAGAGGAGTTGCCAATTTAATTCTCAAATCATTAATAATGTGTCTAAATTTCTGAAGTTAACGTTAAAAAAATTGCACAGGTTTTCCCTTTTGTGTAATAGATGTGGACACAAAGCTCAATTGTAGGCCCTCTTGTACTAATTAGCTACATTAACGGTAAACCCAATTTATCTGTATAGGCTTTGTTGATGACACGATCGTATTAGTGAAAAAAAATTACACGAATCATAAGCATGAAATAAATAACACACTAACACATGTTCAAAACATGTGATTAAAAGAAAAAAAATAAAGCCGAACCCGAGTCGACTCGGCTCGGCGACAGTCTCATCCAATTTTTCCCCAATGACACTCCTCACAATAATCTGTAAATCTGATATAATGGTTATCTTATTGTAGAAGTAGATGTAACTAGCTTCTTAGGATTACAGATACATACCTACCTAGTTAGTTATAAAACATTATTCAAAATGTACAATATACCTCCACTTTCGTGTCAGTAGAAATCATTTTATTCATCTGAAACAACTTGCATATGTATTTATATTTAAAAGCCGTAACTGCCATCACCAGTTGCAGACGCAAAACAAAAGTTATATACCCAGCACAGACTGGAAATATGCAGCTAAAACGCATATTGTATAGCTGTGAACATCAACAATAAACTGACTGAGAACATTGCGGAACTGAGCGGAAAAAGCTTCAAAGCAGAATTATTTAAATGGTTGCTTAGTAAAATGCATTACAGCATTTATAAGTTAATAATAATTGAGATTAATTAAAAATATAAACTATAAAATCTATTAGTATCTTAAATTATTTTTGTCAATGTCATTAATCATTTTTTTTCTTTTAATTTGATTTCAGTAATATTAAATTGTATTAAACTGTGTTTCTTTCAATAAATAATAATAAATGAATGTTTTTAAGTAATAGTATCGTACTGTATAAAATGTAACGTTATTAATTACAATGTTGTTTGCATGCCACTATAGCCAGATTAAATTATTGTACCTATATATTTATTATATTTGTAACACCCATTTTTAGTATATTCTTGCAAATATTATACTATATAAAAGTAAGATATATACTATATAAGTAAGATTGATAAAAGCGAGAGGCATTAAATTTGATCATATACACTATAAGTGCCTACATTTAATCCGAAACTATTAAAAAAAAGTTTATGACAAGTACCTATACGAAAATACTTTTTTCAAACAAGTTAAATAGCGAAAAAATTTAATCATGGTTTTTACCGGCTCTACTTTACCGAATTAAATATACATATATAAACTTCGTAACTAGTTGTTTTCTCAGAAGTTTGAAAAAAATACCCGCGAAGGTCGGCATATTAGTAGCGCCTAAGCCCCACTAATGCTACTAGATTAGTAGGGACTAAGCGGCAATATTTTGACTAATATTTACTTTTTAAAAATAAAATAATAAAAAAATATATTCCATAAACATAGAGCATAAAAGTAGTTCAGGAAAATAAAAATCTGATTAACATGATAAGCATCAAAGGATCTCCGATCCTATCCTGCAGCTGACGTCCGCATCTTAAAATTCAATTAATTCGTTATAGACTGTTTTATTTTAATGGTATAGCTTCTAATCAGTAAGTGTTTTTACATAAAAAACAGAGAGTCACATAGACTGCTGTTAAAAGTAAATGCTTAAAGTTATCTTAAAATGCTATTCAATGCTCGTTACCCCGTTTATGCTACGAGTTAGCGTGTCTCATCTTTGTATGCTGGGATACGTATCTACAGCATGTTCCTAACGCTGGCTCATCATATTTTCTCTTTCCTTTCCTTTCGTTTTCACTACAACTTTCTACTAGATTTTATCCGCATATAATATTCTATATCTTATTGCATACAGTCGAGTGTTTAAAGTATTTTGGGGACTAAGGACTTCTTCAATTCATATTAATTCCTCTTAATATGTAACCTTATGAAATATAGTGGAGCTATCACTACAGGCCAGTATTACGTTAGCGGGAGTTAACTATATGTTCAGTCCTCTGTACATACCAGATTCAGCTTCTGGTAATTAAACAACCACTTTCATATTTCATTTTGGAAATCTCGTACACTATTTGATACTAAAATACTAATCCCTACTAATATTATAAATGTGAATGTAAGTTTGTTTGTTACGCTTTCACGCCAAAACTACTAGACCGATCATTATGAAACTTTGTACACATATTCCTGGAGGTATTAGAAATAACATAGGATACTTTTTATCCCGAAAAAATGTTCCTGAGGGATGCCATGGAATGATTTTCCACGATATCGAAATTTACGCGGGCGAAGCCGCGGGGCGCAGCTAGTGTTTATATATTGTTCAAATAGAAAGCTGCATCACTTGTAAAAAAATAAAAGTATTAACTAGCATAGTTCATGCAAATGTTTTCCTTCGAGAATTTCCAAAAGTGTATTATGTTAATTCTGACTTGATTATTTTGTATGGTTGAGTTTTCTTGATGGTTCTTTTTCTAGATAGTTGATAGTGAAATAGATCTGAAGATCTAACTGTCAATTAAATAATACCAAGCAAGACTATGGTTTTTATTCCTATTTCCGAATGGTCTCTAAGAATATTTATAATTGCTAAAACTTATACGCGCTCGAGAATTATCCAACGAACTTAGAATTCTTCTATTTTCATTATAGGGTCAATATATAGCCCAAATCTAGCATCTATCTGTGTCTTTATATCTGCCTATCTGTGTTAATGTCACAACAGAACACGTGTATTTCTCAGTAATAATATATGCAGTCATTGTTATATGGGTCAAACTTTACAACTAGGGTAAGTTTCATCTTGATACGCCACTTAGAACCCGAGATATACACTTCAACGTTCCTCAAGATATTGAGAACAAAAGCAAGTGGACATATATCATTTAGTTAGAGGCAAGCTGCATTGGAGCCGAATTATACAGAATATTTATTTAGCATAAGTATTTACGCATAAAACTGTATATATTTATTACTAGCTTCCGCCCGCGGCTTCGCCCGCGTGGATATCGGACTTCAAAAATCCCTATACATTTTAACTTATAATGTTATTCTGATATGAAAGCTATTCTACTGTTCTATGAAAATCCGTTCAGTAGTTTTTGTGTGAAAGAGTAACAAACATACAAACTTTCGCATTTATAATATTAGTAGGACTAATTTTATTATTACTACGACTATTATTTATTTATTTATTTATTTACTATTAATATATTACAAAAATACGTTTAAACAAGCTTCAAAAGCCGAAAGAAAACACTGGCACTTCAAGAAAAGAGCATTCCTCTTCCTTAAAGATCGGCAACGCGTCTGCAAGACACCTAGTTTTGCAGATGACTATGGGCGGCGGTAGTCACTAACCACCTGCTCGTTTGCCCCCTATACCATAAAAAAAAAAACTGGCTGGTTCGACACAGGGATTCCTAGTGTGTCAACCAGGGAACCTTTCTTAGTGGTTTTAATTATAAAAAAAGTAAATTAAAATTATGCAAAGATTGTAATCAGTGTACCAAAATGTAGAAAATTAATAAACTTTTTATTATTTATTACTATTATATAAGGCAGCAAAGAGCAGTAGGGTACTTATGGTGGTTAAGGAAGCCCATAGGCATCCGCATGGTATGTATAATATGTGTTGTCCTCCTCTCCACCTTCCCCTACTATTTGTCGTCGGAAATGCAGAAACCGTACGAAATTGCTACAACATGTGTACTGTCAACTTTGCGAGAGATACTTTCTCGTTCGTGTCGGCATAGTTTGGATGCAATGCAGCATGTCACTACCTTGTTTTGAAAATATTCCCTATTGCATCATTAATATTTCAAAATATGATAAATATATTTAATAAAACACCTTCATAAGCTCGTTGATCCTCAAATAATAGCGTACATTCTTGTTAAATTAATCTCGAATAATTAGGAAAATAGGATTAAGTTTAGTCTTTATGTATTTGCAAATAACTTTACTTTAATAATACGTTGAAGTTATTGTACTTTTTAACAGCAAAAGATATAAAAAATAGCTTTAATAATAAGCCTATTCTACTAATATCAATAATTACGATTTGTATGTTTGTCTGTTACTCTTTCACACAAATACTATATAATGTAAAGTATACTCTAGTCTGCATATAATTTTTAGTAATATGTTATATAGAACAAATGTAAATTTTCTTGATGAAAAAAAATTATTGGTTTCCTTGTGATATATAACACGCGGATGAAATCAAGTAAACGTTTTTCTCCACCAGTCGTGATCACAAGAAAATAAATCAATGTACTTGCCAAAAGTATTTATTCTTCACTACACCAAGTATGAAAATTTTATTTATTTTTTTTATTATTTTTTGATAAAAAGTGAATATAGGTGTGTTTTTCATATTATAATTTAAATCTGTGTCACACTTAATCAAAATCCATTTAGTAGTTGCTTGAAATACAAATTTCCACATATCTAACATTAGAATAGATGACAGTGTTACATACATGCGTTGTCGATGTTTAGTTATGGACTATATACTGAATACTCATACCATAGATGATGTGTCTGGTTAGGTACAGATGACAAGAGAGGGAGGGATGTGTGACATTACGATCGTGACTTAACTAGTGACAGCTACAAGCATATCACCATAGGTAGAGAGCTGCGGATAACCAGTAAAGATGCACAATTTAGGCATCAGCTGTCAACTCTGACCTGTCAGACTCCTCCTACTTTCACTTGGCATATGTATGCAACAGACAGTTATCTGAAGTTACAAAAAGCTCACACTCGTAGCACCGCGTAGCACATGCTAGTGATGTTATATATTTATATTATATACAACAACCATCTCTTTTTTTTTCTAAAGGTTTACCAACAACTGATTACACAAATTACATTTACATGTTATATTATTATTATTGCATATATTTATGAAGTGCATAAATCACTTACAGGTAAACACCACATGATGAGTTATACAACAACAAGAATAAACATAAAAACAATAAATAATTATTAATTATTAATACCTACTTAGTTAAAAAATATTAAGTATTCTAATATTTAACAGAGATATCTATGTATGTTTTGATTTTTTGTTAACATTTTAATACGTATATACGTATATAGACTTAACTTTTTCATGTGTGATTGCTTCTGTGTGATTGTATCCGTGTGTGTGTGGATGTGTGTGTGTGTGTATGTGTGTGTATATGTATGTGTGTGTATTTTAGTGTTTATACATGCAGATATATTTGTTTAGGTTATTGACGTAGGTCAGGTAGGAGCCTTAATAACATATTCTTTATTTTGTACGGTGATTCAGAGTGTGTCTCTTCTCGCGGTTTCAACCGCGTATATACTTTCTCATTTGTGGAATTCCCAACGTGTCACTTGTTATTCAAATAAGCCCAAGTGAACAATTATTTCATTGATGTTCCCCGTCTACCCTCGTCTCGCACGGCCAGATTAATCACATAATTCATTAATGCGCCATCGAGTCTTGGAGCCTGGGCCCTAATCCTCGGAGTAACATGAAGATAGTTGTCCTGCATGTGAGTTATACGGTACGGCTTTAGTCTATCAAAGTGTAAAGTATTATTCGGATCCTATAAGCCACGTTTAGACTTGAATTAATTTGCACTTGTTACACAAGATGGCGCTGTTGATGTATGGCTGCTCCATAAGGCTCCGACTTTAGTTACAAATTTAACTTTGCTTGTGGTTGCGAAGACAGTCATTCTTTCTTAAGAAATACCACGAAAGAGGTAGCGCCACACTGCATGCATACATGCAGCCAAATTGCGTTACCACGTTCAGGTACCACTCGTTTACACGATACTGACATACAGTGATAGCTCCGCTGTCGCGTTTCGAGCGGTGTGTAAGTAGCAGGTGGCCCATGCTGGGAGGAGAAAGAAGGGTAACGCATCTGTTTAACGCGTTAATAAAACCTTTGTGTCGTTTGTGTCCTTGAAATTACTTATTCCTATCGTAAAAAATGTCCATGATTAACGGGTTTTTTACACTTTTGATGGATAACAAAAAAAACAGAGACAAGGGCATGCACCTTTGCCATAAGTCTCTTCATTTGCATTATGTAAATTTGAAATAAGAAAATATTGACTGCAGTTCAATTTCTTCTTTCGTTTATTGGATTTTATAGTGGAGCCGCGAATACCACCGAAATGAGAATTCCAGAATGGTAAGTGAAACTGAGTTTTGTTAATTTGGCTGAAGGTTCAATTTCCTTGTGCGGTGTTGGAAGAAAGTTGTTCTGTAATATTTTTTCAATTATATTTT
>LUGF01046216.1:95482-109131 GCA_001625245.1 Calycopis cecrops | reverse complement strand
AGTTAAAGAAATGTGTCAGCTGATTAATAGACTGATAAGAATAAAAAAAACTAAAACAAAAAAATATAAAAATGTCATTAGCGCTATGTTGATAAATTTGACATTGACAAAATACAACCACATGGGGACCATTAGAAAATGAATAACTCGTTAGTTTCTTGTGTATAATAAATTGTGGTGTATGATGGATTTAATAAATTGACATTATCTTGTGAAGTGGTATTTTGACGTGTAGGTAGCAAGGGAGTAAAGACGTAGAGGCGCTTGACACATTTAGGATTAGGTAGGTGATATAAGGTTTAGTCTTGATTGATTGAATTCGTTCTAGCAAACATATAATAATTACGTATTTTCTAAGTAAGCTTCTAACAACTTATGTTGCGGGTATTGCAAAGTTGTTATTCTCGTTAGATTCTGTAAATGCTATCTTTGGCATGACTTGTGAGAGGTGCTGGAGTTTGGAGCTGAATTGTCCCTAGCGCGGCTGGTTACGTTTACGATGACGTCAAGTACTCCACATTTGTGTATTTGTTCTGAAGAGTCAGTTTCGCTTGAAACACAAACTATGGGTACGTCATGGGAATAAACATGCACTAGCCTTGTTGCTCTTAAGTCAATGGTGTGTTTGGCCAACGAGACAGATGCACGGTGCCGTGGTTATAAAGCGAATATGATTGCGAGTGGATGTGGAACTAAGTATCAATAACTCTCGATAGTATTGTATGGCGTTACCATTGGTTCTCACATTTTGAATGTGAGAGATATGAATATCGACAAGTAAAAAAGTGTGTTATTTTATAATATAAACTATATACATAAGTTCTTTTATTAATATAGAATTCAAAATGATAGTTTCGAAACGACCTAATGATCGCCATGTATACAGGTACCTACTAATATAATAAGTGTATAGGTAAGCCATGATTCTAATTTATTCATCATTTATATTACAGCTATACTAGAAATATATCCTAAAGGCTACTTACGTTTACAATACTTCACCATTTAGTTCGACCCTTTTCAACGTGATTTTTGGACAAAATGTACTTTGTCCTTTCTAAGGTCACATATATTTTTCTGAAAATTGCCATGGAACTAAGGGCTCCCGCACACGGGCCACTGGCCACAACCACAAAACGCCGCCACTGGCATATTTCCTGTAATTTTCATACATTTTATATGGACTCGCCGCACACGGTTGGCACCGGTGGCGGTCACACGATACAAATCGTCGCAGCTACTTCTTGTGGCCCGCACCGGCCACTAAACGCCGACACAAAAAGCCGCCACATGCCACTCGCGCGATTCCGCGCCCCTCTCTCCCTTTCCTTGAATAAATTGGATGTATCCAATAACTACGGTTTCGTTTTCTACGACGTCGTCTTTTTATTAAAAGTAGCGCAATTAAACCTTCTTCGTCCGAGTCCATTATGATACTGCATTCCTAGGTAAAAAAAAGTAGCCACCACCGACCGCAAGTGTCGACCACCGGCCACAAGTGGCTGTCGCGCGCTTCAGCTACTTTTGTGGCCGTTTCTTGCCTCTTGTGGCGGCGTTTGTGGCTGTGGCGTGTGGCCCGTGTGCGGCGACACTTAGAAGTTAGGCATGAAAGAACACTGCGACGGAATTATTGTACCATTTATAAAATTACTTGATGAATATATAGATAATTATAAATAAATAAAAAACGTAATAAAATAATAAAAAAAAAACCGCCCAATTGCGAGTCCGACTCGCACACCGAGGGTTCCGTAATCCAAGCGTAATGCATGGTTTTCAATTATTGTAACTTTACGCCTGCCGTTTAAGTTGACAAACGTATATAACCGGTTGCTAACACACATTTCAGCGAATTCATTTTTGGCAGCGAATCACAGTTATAAGTTGATAATGATTTTTCCAATGATCTACATATAATTTACTAGTTTTCAGATTTATTCTTATATATGTGCTATAAGTTCTTACTTCATGCCAAATATTACAACTCCAGGTCAACGGGAAGTACCCGATATTTTTTTTGGTTTTCGACAAAGTACGTTTTCATACAAAAATTGTGGCTATAACTTTTTATTGCGTTAACTTAGAAGTGTGATTTTTTCAAGACATCAAGACGCAACTGACCTCCGTATTTGACAAATTTCAGCTTAATCTCTTCACGCGTTTTAGAGAAAAAAGACAGACAGACGGACAACAAAGCGATCCTATAAGGGTTCCGTTTTTCTCTTTGAGATACGGAACCCTAAAAAAATAAAAAAAGTCATTTTTTCGTGATTTAGTGTACCTAATATTTGAGCTATGTCTGCAGTTTGTATTTGGCAGATTATGCCAGAATTTTAAATTATACACATATAATATTATACATAATATATATATAGCTTCTTTCGCTGAATATAACGCTGGTAAGCGAGAGGTACCACCCCGGCTATACCGATGCTATATCTCTAATTAATAATATACACTAAACTATATTCGAAATATCTTTTAAATATAATAATAGGTATACAAATTGGACAATCTATTCGAGGGATTCAATATCACATACTAATAGAAGTAAGTAATAAATTATTTGTAAAATGTATTTTTTCTTTTGGGTTGAACCCCTGTACCATTTATCAGGCGTCGTTTTACAGAAGATATAGGACCGCAATAAAGGCTACATGGCGCCGACCTTTGGCCTTAAATTCAGGGTCATGCGAACGATCTCTTGGATACAAAGGAGTTCGTCAATACCACAGCGCACATTATTTGTGCTTACTCCTAAGAAACGATAATTAGACCCTGCGATATCCTATTAATATTATGAATGTGAAAGTTTGTATGTCTGTTTGTTTGCTTGTTACTCCTTCACGCAATAACTGCTGAGGCCATCCAACAATGTGCTTTTAGGCACGGGGCCGCCGTTAGTAAACTTTATATCACATGAAAGAATCATTAATTGAACTTTAAAATTCCCTTAAATACGACTAGAGAATAAAACTTAAGAATCTACTACTCATAACTATATTCTAATCTGAAGTTTAATCTTACAATATCACGAATGAAGAAGAATTTCACTTTATTACATTTATTGTCCACATTAAATACATGATGTGATAATGATGAACATAAATCTCAGCTTAGCCGAACATGTATCCAAAAATAGTGTTTCGTTTAAATATAAGTTAGTTTTGACATTCTGGGCGGCGCCGCATCATTTATGCATGCCGTCTTTATAACATAATGCATGCACAGCTGTGAAATGTGAATAGCATAAGTTTTATATGAAACTGTGAAATATGAAAATTTGAATTCAAATTTACGGGTCTGAGTTTTGTTTAGCGCTCGTTTAGCTTCGGAGCTGGACGAGAATGTATGACCTCAGAAAAGTTTACAGCTTTTTTATTATTTATATTTTTAAACTGAATGAGGAGTTGGTTGGCGTTTTGATAACTAGCGATGCCATTATACAGGGTTAGTTTTTGGTCACCGGCCAAATTTTCAGGTTTGGTTCGGAATCAATACTACTTACTATCAATATATAGTTTCGATTTATGAAATAAAAAAAAATAAAAATAACTAGATACAATTACTTTGTTCCATGTTATAATGGCCACTTCGTGGTATCTAGCTCGCGTGTCGCGAAGCCCGGCGTCCTTGACCTTGAAGTCGATACATTTCGTATAGGAACAACGATCCATGTATTTATTTTTAAGGACCATTTCAAATCGATTTTTATTTAACAAAATTACAATTAGAGGATATTTTTTAAAACACACCCTTGGAATGATGTTTACTTATTTATTTTAAAACTTGGCCGGTGACCAAAAACTAACCCTGTATATCTGCATAATTATAATGCAGCAGTGTTAGCACCACGGGGAAAGTACCTCTAGCCCTCACGATACCGCCGTAAAGTGAAGGTTATGCCGTCCGTATACGAGGTTTGTGAGGTTCCAGCGGCTTATTGTGAGGGACGGGAGGGAAGGGGGGGCCACATTCATGGCGATGTTTATGGACTAGCTTTCGTAGCGTTTTTATAGGTTTTAATATACGGAATTTTCATTACGACCGTATGTTACAATTGTGTGCATGTCTGACTCTCACTAGACGATCTTTATGTGGGTTCAAGAAAGCAAACGAGCAAATAACTTCATTAAAACTAGCAACTACAAATCTCTGTAGTGTGTATTTTCAGTGATGTAAACATAATCAATTTTTTATTTCTCTTAATATTCTGTTATTGCGAACTTTCTATCTGCACCTGTGGACTTCTGACGACACGAATTTCATTTAATCGTTCATTTTGTTTATGAGAACAAGTTTTTAACAGAGACACAGAGAATAAGAGAGATAAGAAAATATTCCTATAAGAAACCATTTTCCCTGTTCATGTACGAAACCCATCGCGCTATAGAAGCAGTAAATAAGAGTTGACGAGCGAAACAAAAGGCTCGTTATTGCGCCAATGAATCAATGCTTTGTATATTTAGAATCCATAATAAAAACGTTTAACAGCAATTAAAGCAAATATCCATGATAATTATGTACAAGCGAATGGTATTAACGATTTTTTTTTGTTCTTTTTACAACAAAAAGTCATACTACAAATATTATAAATGCGAAAGTTTGTATATTTGTTTATTACTCCATGTCGCAAAAACTACTGAACCGATTTTCATGAAATTTGGCACACACACAGTATCGATTAACACATAAGATAGTTTTGATACAGAAAAAATGTTCTTGAAATGCAATGGGATGATTTTCTATTTTCCACGGGATCGAAATTTACGCGGGTGAAACCGCGGGGCGCAGTGAAATAATTTACACTTGTGTGTTGTGGAAGGTCAGTGACGGCCTACTTCTTTGAACGTTAGTTAAAGAAAAAAAATATTGTCCCTTTTAAAATATTTTACAAAAGTGAAATTGCGGGGCACAGCTACTAATCAAGTTTATTCATTTTAATTATAAATAATAAGATTTTTGTTAGTGATAGAATCTTCATGATCAGACCAGAATTTGTTTGTTTGTCTGTAAGGACCAAGAATCTGTATAATAAATAGTACATATAATAATTATGTAGATTAAACATTATGATAAAATATTTTTTCTAAATTTGAGTCAATTGTTATTATCATTAAAATTGGAAAATTATTATTTTTGTCACTATATTATATTCCAGCTCCTTAGTAAGAACTATAATATATCGACAGAAGAGTGGGAATCAAAAAAATAAAATTGATACCTAACAACTCAATACAAAGGAAACTGGTTGATAAGTTTAAAGAAATTCAACACAGGATTTATATTATGTGCTTCTCGTTCTTTCACTCGCATTAAGTTTTCCTTGGAGAAATGGGAATAAAAGTTGAAATAATATTACGAATTTTCAGACTTACCGAATATACACAAAAAATCGGTAAAGGCTTTTGTGGGGAGTTTGGTTACAAGCACTGAACATGAATCGCGCAAAATCGTGAAATACCGCTGCTGAAAAATGTAATAAAGCTGAAGAATGTATTGTTCGATGGCAGTAATCTGTGGAAATTTCTGGATTTGAAAAACAATTTTTCCCACTTTTGTATCATAGGACACTTGTACCATATGTTTACTCTTAACTCTTAAAATAAATTATAATAAAAGTAATGTACTTCTATTCGAATTTCGGTTAGGTCGGTTGTCTATATTGATAATAGCCACGTTATGTAGAAAATATTATTGCGTAGGTATTTTCTATTCTTTCAGTTTCCGGTTCCGATAAGATAAGACCCATAGGAACGGAGGAAAATCAGGCTCACTGGGCTCTTCAGGTTAAGGTACAACACTGCAAACTTCCCGACTTTGGATTATGATAAGAATTTCAAAAATAATAGAGCAGAGCTCGACCTCGGGCCCCTAGATTCGCAAGTCCAAAGGTGTTACAACTATGTTGGCAAAGGTCACTTGCCATTAATGACCCGATTGCTCGTTGGCCTCTGTACTATAAAAAGCCGGTCAAGATCGTGTCCCAAGCGTACACACAGGAGGGACGAGTATAAAAATTGAAAAAATTACACTTACGTTTATATGCACTCATCTATACCTACTAATAATCAAAAGAGGTTAGATTTTTTGCTTGTTTGTATCTATTTGATACAAACAAGCAAAAAATCTAACCTTCCAACCGATTTGTATATTTTAATAATTATATTTTACTAGCAACTTCGTTTACGTGAATTCGTTTTTTACCGCAGTCGGTTAAAAGGTAGCCTATAGCCTTCCTCGCTGAGTGGACTATCTAATACTGAAAGAATTTTTCAAATCGGACCAGTAGTTCCACAGATTAGCGCGTTCAAACAAACAAACTCTTCAGCTTCATATTATTAGTATAGATGATGATTGAAGAATTTTTATTTTCGACGCCTTTCTAAGTAAGCAAGGCTAGTGGATAGTTTTGTATAACACAAACTACAAACAGGTTTGCATTTAATGATTTTTTGAGTGAATTATGAAAATTCTGTGTTAACTGAAAGTAGCCTTAAACAAGAGATTGCAGATCTAAATGTCTTTAATTTACTTCAAAGGCACAAGCTCGATCCTTCCACATGTTTATGAGGAAAAGGTCTTAACATACATACCTACTGTTACTAAATGCTAACAGAAAGACAAAAACTGCAAAGCTTTAGATAGTTACGGAATCCTAAATATTCAAGTTCATCTTTCCAAAAAACTTTGTCGCTGCTAAGAGAACTAAAATGAGCATTATTACATTGTATTACAACAAATATAGTCCCAACATTAAAATAACATTTCACAAGAGGAAATTCCCGTGTTTTAGCATCTCCTGTTTATACGTCACGTCCAGAGCGCGCGGGTAAGGAAATGCGACATTTTTCATTTTAATATGCACTTTTCATTTCACAATCTCTGTAAGAAAACCTTTTGGAATGTTAAACGTACATTTGTTATCATTCACAACTGGAATATAACAATTCCTTAAGACGCTTTTGTTTTAAAAATTTACGACGACATTATTTTACGCTATAAGACTCTAGTAAATAAATGGTCTGAGATTTACTCCGAAGAGTTGTTTAGATGCTATTTATTTATTTCGTCTCCATCCTTTAGCAACATACAGGTGGTGTGGAGTACCTACGTCTACAAGCACATTTATGAATAGCAATTAGTTATATATATTTTTATCGTATAAAGGGTCAAGCGAGCTTTCGGAACCATTTGCTAACTGATGTCTAGAGATATCCGGATAATTTTACGTCTACGCATTGCTCGTCGTTACTCCTCTCTAATGGGCTACTAGCAGCAGATCGTGTGTGTGAGATATATCTCTTTATACTTATACTCTTTATAGTTATAAAACTTATATATTCTCTTACTATTTATTATCTTACACATCAAAATATTCATAAAATGTCGTAGATGCAGATGTGGTAGAAACAGGTCAAGAGTCTCAAAGCAGACGACAAGTGTGCACAAATTAACACAGATTAAAGTCAAATAAATAAAAATAAAAAGATAAAGTCTTACATATTTTTTGTGACCAGTTGTACGTTAGACTAGTTGATCCATGCCGACTAGTATAACATAGCTCTTTTTACTACCTGATGATGTAGTAGTAATTTTGTTGCCTATTCTATACAAGCAAACAAAATGTCTTTCCTATTTATATATCAACTAGTATAGTCTACATATACTAATGACATATAGGTACGATGAATAGTTAGTTAGCCTTTAAAAAATTTTAGGTTTTAAAATTTTAAATTCTTTTTTTTGTCGAGTTCAAGTTGAGATTTCGGTGCGTTATTGCAACTAAAACAAGCAGACCAGGTAAGTAGTTTTCTATGTACAATCTACGTGTGTATGAAGAAAGTTTTGAATGTGGAAGTGACGAGGCTCTCTCTACCTTACTCTCTTGGTAAGAGGTAGTGCCACACTGCATGCTTGCATGCAGTCGAATTGGGCCGGCACGACCGGGGAGGTACCTCTCGCTTACACGAGACTGGCGTAAAGTGACAGCTGTGCTGTCGCGTTTCGTGCGGTGTGTAAGTAGCCGGTGGCCCATGGAGGTGGGAGGAGAAAGGAAGGCAGCGCAACTGTATAGCCTCTATGCGGATGTTTGTGGGCGTCGGTAGTCATGAAAATGGCTCCGGCTGCTCGTTTGCCCTCCTATATAATAAAAAAAAAAAAAAAAAAATACCTTCCCCGTTTGGGAGCTTCAAGCTTCACGTACGTAAAATGTAAGGATATGAGATACAGCAATATTGCACTGCTTAATTTTGATTAAAGGACAACCAAGTGTCCGAATTAGTCAGTTACCATCGGGGAACATGCACCTCGTTTGCCTCGTTGGTTATTTATTGATTTGGTTTAGGAAATTAAACAGTTAGCATTCGATATTCTGAACTTAGTAATAATATTAATTGATGTGGTGAGAACTAATATTGATATAATTTAATCTGATTCATTAATATTCAATGTAGATGAATTACGAAGTTAATATACATTATACATACAGAATAACTTAACATTGCAAAAAATCAAAAACCAGGCTGCTTAAAATAAATTATAATGCAGGATTTACATTATTAAGATGAATCTAACGACATTAAAATCCGTCAAGCCGGTCTTTCTTTTTTAGTTTAAAAAAGATTTATGTATGATACTTAAAGATCATTCAAAGGTTCCTTATTTAAAAAAACCTTGTGCTTGAAATTTGTGCAATAGCGTTAGTAATCAATATGAATATTTTCAAACTAATACTATCAGCTGCGCTGTGCGATTTCACCCGCGGAAGTTTCGATCGCGTGGAAATATCGAGATGAAAAATAGATGTTGGCCGATTCTCAGACCTACACAATAGGCTCACAAAATTTCATGAAAATCGGTCTAACCGTAGTAGGGTTACTAATACTGTGACACGAGAATTTTATATATACCTATAGAGATTTACACAAGATAATTATGTTATATAATATGAGGCATCAAACGATAAGACGAAGCTTTATAATGACGCAGACACAATGTTTGTTACTGATATATTTGTATAATGAATATCTGTCCAAATTTTAATCAAATCCGTTGAGTATTTTTTCCGTCAAGGAATAATAAACATACGAACAAACCTTCACATTCATAAATGGGAATCAGGAAGTAGGTAAGTGTAGTAGGTTTAAACTATGTGCCGTAATTAAAAAATTAAAATGTAGGTATAGAAAATATCCATAAGATTATTAATAAGAAGATAATTAATAATAAGATAATTTGTTAATCTATCGCCATCACACCTACAAACAAATTATTACGATATAAAACAAAATAATATTCATTTAATGTAGGTATTACGTCAAGGAAGAAAATAATATAAAAAAATAACGGCCGAAAAAGCCCGGAGCAATCTTATTTCCAAGCGAAGAACTTAATTGCTTTTTCCTGTACCAAGATTCTGTAAATACCATGTTATAATATAAAAATTGCTTTTTATCCTTAAAAATCGCATGATTCCTTTCAATTTGACGCGATTAAGACTGAGAGACAAAACTCATCACTACATAGAATAAAACAAAGTCGCTTATCGCCGTCTGTGTGTCTGTATGCTTAGATCTTTAAAATTACGCAAAAGATTTTGATGGGGTTTCTTTTAATAGATACAGTGATTCAAGAGGAAGGTTTATATATATCCATCCATCCATTTCCATCCATTTATGAAGCCCGAAATCTACGCGAGCGAAGTTGCAGGCAGAAGCTAGTTATTATAATAAAAGTGGCAATATCAACAAAAGACACCGTTGCTACTGATAAATATAAAGTACCTAATCATAGACTTAATAAAAAGTATAGACGGAGCGTTCTCAACAGTGAAATGAAGCCAATTTTTTGACAACCGCAAAACATGTGTGCGCCTAGTGAGAGTTGCCGTGTAGTAAAAACTTATTACCCCAAAATATATCAATACGGACATGATGAATGGATAAGTAAATACATACCTACGTTAGCATTTTCTTTCAACCCATTCACTGCGTCACGTCGTTCGAAACCTCGATTACTTCTACGATGCGAGTAAGTGTAGAAAGAAGAAACAAGTTTGGATTGTTATTTAAATAATATATGGATACAAAAAAGCAAACATATTATTTACTAGCTGCGCCCCGCGATTTCACCCACGTAAATTTCATTCCCGTGGAAAATAGAAAATCATCCCATGGCATCCCATAGAAATATTTTTTCGGGATAGAATTCTATGTGTAATACAAGTTACTCTCTACGTGTGTGCCAAATTTCATGAAAATCGGTTCAGTAGTTTTTGCGTGAAGGAGTAACAAACAATCAAACAAATAAACGAACAAACATACAAACTTTTGCATTAATTATATTTTTAAAGTGCCGTAACTTCGTTCCGAAACGTTTTACGAGATTATACCCAAGAACGTTTTTTAATTCATTTTGTTTTGGGATTGGCATAGGTTCGATAACTAGCCACGATGAGAGAGAAAAATAATGCATAATAATGAACATTTTAGGAATTTTCAACAAAAATCTTCATTGCCCTACATTACTGAATCCATATTAATATTGTAAATGCGAAAGTGTGTATGTATGTATGTTTGTTTGTCTTTTTTTCACATTAAATTAGATCAATGGCTCGATGTGATATTTGGTATGGAGATATTTGAAGGACTATAGCCAGTGCCATAGGCTCCTTTTTATAGCGATAAACTTCCAGTAGAAAACACATTTCCATCAAATCAATCAAATAAGCGCTATAGATGGCATTATTACAGGCGCACGCAACAGTATGACGTACGTCCTTAGTTATCAAATGAAATTGCTACTAGAGTGCGCGCAAGATAACTTTGCGCGCGGCCGAAATTGGAACTAACTCGTGTCCGCTGTCTTGTCAGGTGTATTGTATATTGCATATTTGACAGGTAATTATTAAGGCTGCCATAACAATTAAACTTCCCCCATTATCTGGATATGCAATTTACTTTTTTTTAGTAGATAATTATTAATATCACGTAAATATTAATAATGCACACTTAGTCATTGAGTTAAATGTACTACTAGATCATCAGACATCTCAACTAGATTTTGTGTCATACGTATTAGAGTCCTTGTCTAAATGTGACGTCTTTGAGTACAATTTTTATTTCCTAAAATGCCTTCGTGTGTATTGAGATATAGTTCAAATAACTCAAGAAACATTAGTTAAAATCAAGGAGTGACCTTCCATCAGTAATTTAAACACATTTATCTTTAAAATACGCTTGATTAAATTATTTTTACATTTAATCACTTTTGGCATAATGATGGCTCTTATTTACACTCAAAATGAAGTAAAACGCGGACTTCGACACACACTCTTCACACCTGACGTAAACGACAAGACGGCGGACACCAGTTAGTTCCAATTTTGGCCGCGCGCAAAATTATCTTATGTAAATTAATTATAACTATAACGAAATAATAAGATACACTTTATGTCAATGATTGGAAACGATATTTTTATTCTCAAAAATATGTCAAATATGTCATAATATATCAAAAATATGTTGTAAATAAATAGGGAACGATATTTTTTTGTTGTTTTATTAAACACTTCATTCTATCATTCTAATAAACCTTTTGTCGCTTCTATAGCTAAACCGCATATTCTATGATTTATTAGTAATTCAAGGACAAAACTCTACAAAATATAACTATCTCTTGCTTTTACATACGTTCCGCATTATCTATTGCAGTCGAAGTTGACGTTTATTATAATTTGATTTGTCATTTTAAATTTAACAAGATTTGTCATTTTGTAGACAACGGAACAATATTTGAACGCCGCCTACTATTAACGTAGCATATCTATTCTTTTGTAATATCATTGGTAATAGTACTATAAATTGTATCAACTATAAGAACATAAATTTAGTTGCATACGACCATCGCTGTGGTTGTGTTCCCAACTTCCAATCATTGGTGAAAGGTGAAATTCAGTACTTAAACTGGCAACATTAAGTACGCCACCTGTCGCGCGCAGAGTTATCTTGCGAGCACTCTATCAAATGTTTGACAGAAGCATCAGAGTTTTACACACTTTCTAAATTGCTTATTATGGAAATATTATTTTAGTATGGAGATAGTTGAATGACTAAAGAGTGCCATCGTATCCTTTTTAACATGAAAAACCACGCGAGCGAAGCCGCGGGTAACAACTAGTACAATATAATAGAAACATTGGAACCTCGTAATCTTTGGATATTCATTTCGTACCACACGACAAAGTCCTTTCTTAGTGATGTAAAAATCATCACTTTCAAAATATGTTGAACAAATTAGGCTGCGGATGGTGGGATTCCATGATGGCTCAAATTGGTTAACTCGAATCACTTCTATCCACTAACATCTAATATTTTTATTTCGGACAGAAAACCTTAAAAAAAGGTTTTATGAGGGAGGATTAAATAAAAAAAGCTTGTTTACTGTTACATTTATTGGGTGAATATTAAAAGTAAAAATAGAAATAAGTAAATAGACGTGAATAGTGATTACATAACATTACCTACATTACGTTTCGTTACATTAATAACTAACCCCATAAACGGGGACTATTTTGGCGCTTACTAGTGACAACATTTTCGTTTTGAAAGCTGTCAAACAATTGTTGAAATTGATTTAATAATATAGGATTTTTTATGTTTACTTACGTATGAAATGTAAGTCCTTCTTGCTTTTTATTCCTCGAGGAATGATTTTTTCAGCCTTTCACTACACAATTCGGCATTTTCAGGTACTAAACAATTATTTATTTGGAAGTCATACACCATTGACGAACTGTCACAAACTTATGATCTGGGTGTAGTTTGGTTGTCAAATGTGTATGTGAGACCGTGTACATATACAGGAATGGGTGTAGTTTTGCTGGTTTCATTACATTGTTAACAGCGCTCCGGCTATACTTTTTATTAAGTCTATGTACCTAAAATGGTAATAAAATTATTCCTATATAACGTAAACTAGCTTCGGCCCGCAGCTTCGGCCGCGTGGATTTCGGACTTCAAAAAATGTAGTAATTATACATAATATTATAAACCTTTCTCTTGAATCACTCTATCTTTTAAAAATAAAAAAATGTGTGCTTTAGACCACATAACTGAAGTAAAACTTAATTCTTGATTTAATACACAAATTATTATTATTCTTTTAATTAATAAATATCTGTGGACTTTACACACTACGTTAGCCTATCCCCGTGCTAAATACCTTAAGGACTTGTATTACAGGTACTAGACAACGGAATATAATATGTTTTATAAATTTAAGAAATGTTATTTATTTAAGATTTTTATTATAGAAATACATATAATACATGTATAAACATACATGACCCAGGCGGGATTTGAACCCGCGACCCCTGGCGCAACATGCTCCACTTATCCGAGCCCTGTACCACTGCGCCAGCCTAGTCGTCCAACCGTACAATTACCGTAGTTACAATGACATAACATGTCATATTATATTTATTTTATAAACACAAAAAAGTTTCACTTAGATCGAATTCGAATTTTAAACAACTTCCATTGTGTGATTTTTGTAACGCTCTCACCAGCTAACTCCCCAAGTCATGCGCGCGTAGTTTTACTTGAAAAACATGTTTTATTGACAAAATATAACATAAGAACTACTTA
>LUGF01046216.1:74764-94850 GCA_001625245.1 Calycopis cecrops | reverse complement strand
ATTAAAACACTCGTGAGGTACTATTTTGAAACTCGCGTTCGCTCGTTTCAAAAATTCACACTCGTGTTTTAATACCCTTCTTTATATGACAGTTGCATAAACTACTATTTTATTTTCACATTTATTATACTTATACGTATATTGTATACATGCTTAAAAGTAACAACAGGGTCTTTGTTACATAATACAGATATGTTTTTATATCTCGTATATACCCGGTACACTTTTATTATATACTAACTTTTGCCTGCGGATTTGTAGGCGTTAAATTCGATGATATTATACATATTTGTTTATTTCAATTAAAGAAGCTTGTATTTACAGCTTATTATTATTATTATCTAATAAAAAAAAGCCCATCAAAATCTGTTGCGTAATTTTAAAGATCTAAGCATACAGACACACAGACGGCGAAAAGCGTC
The DNA here is from genome assembly GCA_001625245.1 of Calycopis cecrops. Lineage (NCBI taxonomy): Eukaryota > Metazoa > Arthropoda > Insecta > Lepidoptera > Lycaenidae > Calycopis > Calycopis cecrops. The sequence goes on along the minus strand of LUGF01046216.1, from coordinate 94,428 downwards.
TTGTTTTATACCTACTATGTAGTGGTAAGTTCAAGTTCTTAATACATTGAATATTTTTAAACTACGGACTCCTAGAAATAGAAGCATTACTAAGCCGTCTACTGCGCTCGATTCAATTTGAGTCTTTGTGAGCTTAAAAGCGCTCGATGTACTTTTGTCAAACAATAGTGCTAGTCGCACTACAGTTCTCGAATAAAAGTGTGGCATGGCCTTTGTAATACTAACTATTTCGTTCAAAAGAATTAAATCCTCTACAGAATAATGATTTTAGGGTTCTGTACCCGAAGGGTAAAAACGGTACCCTATTATTAAGACAGTTGTCTGTCTGTCAGTGATAACTAGACCGTTAAAATTTTCACATGATGTATTTATTTCAATTGTCGTGATTGTGCGCCACATAATGGCGTATAAATATGTATTTCTATGGCCGTTGTAACAGCAAATACCAAAAAAAGAAAATTATAAATGTATAACTGGAAAAAATAATTACAAATTTACATTTGAAGTTAATTATCTACCTTTAGCTTCCGCTCTGGGGCCGACGACGCATAGGCCACCTAAAAAGACGTCAATAAAAATAACTAGAATATATAAAAAAACACACAAAAGCATAACTCTTCACCAATTTATTTTGCAAGAGATGATATGCTGCATTGCAGCCGGATCGGACCGGAACGATCGAGGACGTACTTCTTACTCGCAAGACTCTTCCATGAAGAGCCAGCTACGGTATTGCGTTTCATGCCGTGAGTTTTCGGTGGTGCTTATGAGGGGAGCAACAAAGGAAGACAGTGGTCGTCAAAAGGCTCTTATTTCTCGTTTGTCTCCTCCTCCTCCGCCTCCCTCTCCTTGTCCGATATCGTGTCATCATGTGGTCGTGCTAGCCCAATTTTGCTCCAATGCAGCTGAGCACAACCTCATAATAAGATTTCATTTCGTACTAAAATATTCCGCCATATTTGAATATCCAACAGATAACCCCAACAGTCTGGTGCGTAATAATGGTAACGAATTTGCATAAGCTAATGAATTCTGAAGGCATCAACCGAATCGATAAGTTATTTGTTTAGATAAAATTATACACCCAACAAAATCAATATCTTATATTTTAGCAAAACCAATACCCTAAAATGAATTGAAAAAACAATACCCAACTTCTCGAAATCTGTACAAGGATACAAGCGAGAGGCATTACACAGATGCTCAGCCCTCCTTTATCCTCATGCAGCTGAGCAAGCATACAGTGTGGCTGAACAAAAAGTTACAAAAGAAGTAAAGAACTAAAAAAGAAACAAAGGAAGCGTATATTTATAATTTGTGTATTCGATTTACATATTAACCTTGGCTATTATTTAGTAGCAATCAGGTAAAAAAATACATTTGAATGTGACAAAAAATTCAACTCAAAAACAACTCATGCAGTTTGAGTTACTATTGTAATCTACTGTTTATATCATATAGATCAGGGTTTCTTAAAATGGGGTCCACAGATCCCCTGGGTGTCTGTGGCATATGCGTTAGCGGTCCGCGATACCTCTGTTAAACGTTAACATTCTAACGTACATACAGTGATTTACAACAGTGATTTCAACATAATGCATATTACATAAATAAAGCTTGTTTTCTTTTCCTAAAATATTCTTTGACAGGATCTGCGGAGCTTTCAAATTTTGGAAAAGGGTCCGTGACTGAAAAAGTTTAAGAAATTATATCAATAGATGAAACAAAATACGTTTATGTCTTAGCTCTTCTTTTGTAGTAATCAGGCAAAAAATACATTTGATTGTGACAAAAAAAAACATTGTAGATTACTATAGTCACTCATAAATCTTGTGTAACCATTGTAATCTGTTGTTTTTATCATATTATAGATGAAACTATTGTTTTTTAACGGGCTTTGGCCCACCACTCGTTCCCACCGCTGCTAATCCTGTGTCGCCAGGATCGACAACGGCAACCACACTTGACCCTTTGATATGATCGCAGGGAGCCCGAGGGAAAGAGCGAGCAGCCAGGTGAAGCCCGGCTACTATGCACCACGGAAATATAAATAAATGAACTGATATGGAAACTTTGTTGTTATCATGGGTATTATTATGATTGAGTTATATTTATTTGCTGCTATTTGTAAATGACAAAATTGTTTGAACGCTCGAAAGTTCCCTAAATTGACCACGAGGTTGCTACAATAGACTACATCGGTAACACTACGGATGTTATCTAGCATTACATTGAGATAGATAGATGAAACTATATGATGATGATGATGTCGTGAGTATACGTAAGTAATTTCTATTCTACCCGCATCCGATACATTATTATCTCTGCCAGTTACCGCGTGTGAGTTGAACGCCATTACTGATTAGTGGCATTATGTAATTAGCGCTGTTTGTACACATGGTGATTAGCAATTACATAACGATTTAGAATGGTCTCGAAATGCATTATGTTTATATATGTAGTGTATGTTTATATATAGACACTATATAGACTGCCTCGTGGTCTAGTGGTAAGCGTGTTCAACCACAGACGTGAGGTCCTGGGTTCGAATCCCGGGGCGGACCAAAAATTGTTATTGGGATTTTTCAATTTCTAATAACAGTCCGGAGTCAGGAAGTTAGCGATGATACACCCCGTGCCTCGGAGAGCACGTTAAGCCGTCGGTCCTGCGCCTGATTTCTCACGGGTCGTGTGGGATTGCCGTCCCATCGGAATATGAGAGTGAGGGAACAGAGAATGCACTTGTATCTGCGCGCACACTTGTGCACTATAATATGTCCTGCGCATCTGGCTCGTCTCTATAGAGACGAGAGTTGGGTCGACGATATTAAAAGATCAGCTGATCCCCGGTGGAACCTAAGAAGCTCGTGATAGAGAAGAGTGGTCAGCTTTGGAGGAGGCCTTTACCCAGTCAGGGGTTCATGTAGATCAACCTAACATTTAATTATTTTGTTCTTTGTATTATTCCGATTGTAACTGCGCAATTTGCATGAAATAAATAGGCTTTTTATTTTATTTTACTTATTTATTTATTTATTTATTTACACACTACGTTAGTTTAGCCCCATGGTAAGTACCGTAATGATTTGTATTACGGGTGCTAGACAAGGGACATAGTTAATTTTATTTAATTAATTATATTTAATACGTTTTATAAATTTCAGAAATTTCATATATTTAAGATTTTTATGATATAAATACATATAATACATACTATGTATTATATGTATTTATATTTATTGGATGTGTATCTATCTCTATGTATTACATAGCGATAGATAAACAGCCATGACCTTTGCGGGTTCCAACGAGCGGTCCCTGGTGCAACATGCTCCGCTTTTCCGAGCCCTGTACCTACCACTGGGCATGCCTGGTCGTCAAAAGCAAGTAGGTGAAGAATGGAGTTCATCTGCTATATTTCACTCTTGAACAGGTAACTGTCTAGATTATTTAAATTCACACCTGATACTATAGACCGAATTTAATCTACTAGATACTTGATAATCAGACATTTCTTTTTTTTTTTAATGGTAAACTTAGGGGGGCAAACGAACAGTCGGTGCCATTTTCACGACTACCGACCCCCTATTCGTTCTAGTACGGTAAAATGCACCTATAACTAAATCGGCACGAAACGAATCTACTAGACTTGATCATTGAACAGCATGTTTCTAACTAACTCGCTAAATTATACAAATGAAAATTAATAGAATCAATTCATGAAAAATAAATATTTGTATTTGAAGTAATAAAGAAAATATTTGACATAAGCGACAGTAAAATTTCATTCTAAAAAGGTTTTAAGTCGTAATTAGTTCTTAGAAGTTAAATAATCTAGCTACGATCAACGGGCGAAATACCTTAATTACCATTAAGGGTAAATTACGCTTAAAAGCATTTTTCAAAGGTAATCTGTGGGATTATCCCGAATATATGTAGCCAGTCCCTTATGTGGCTTACGTTTTTATTCCAACTATTTATCTTAGGTGACTGGATAAGCAATTTGGGCGAAATCGCGCCAAGAGAGGTAAAAGTCGATAATGCTGGGGTGGAATCCGAAACGTCACAAATCTGACGTGTTATAATTTGACTGAGATCGATTGAGTTTTCTTTGTCATCAAAGTTCGCCACTACACAGCGTGAATCAGAGTTAAATTGTTTTTTAGGGTATGAGAAAAAGTATTTTGATTACCACCGCCGACGCCTCCTTTCCTCCTCAACTGAAACTGAAAACTCCCGTAACCGTAGAGGGAGGAGAGAAGTAACCTGATAGTGCCGGCCCCTTACGGCTGCATCATAGCACTACCCATAGATAGTATACTAATACTAGCTGTGCCCTGCGGTTCCATCCGCATTTAATCTTTAAGAAATCCATATAAACTTCAACATCCTATTTCACCCCCTTAGGGGTTGAATTGCTCAAAATCCTTTTTTAGCGTCATAACGTCGACCTGCATGCCAAATTTTAGCCTGATCCGTCTAATGGTTTGGTATTATTTCGTAGTTATTGTCATTATTATAATCTAATGCGGATAAAATCAAGGAGTGCAGACAGTAATAGGGCATTTGACCAGTTTGGTGAAATATATTTTAACGTTCGTAACTTTATATACGTAACGTTATATTGAAATATATCCGAAATTTTATTTTTTTTTATTTAATCTATAAAGGCGAAAGTTTGTGAGTGTGTTTGTTACTCTTTCACACAAAAACTACTGAACAGATTTTCATGAAACTTTACAGTAATATAGCTTTCATATCAGAATAACATAATAAGTTAAAATTTATAGGGATTTTTTTATAATTTGGTTATAATATAACGATAACTGTCAAGTAAGTCGGAAAAAAATCAGCCCCCTGAGAGCAATATTGGCGTGCGCGGCCCTAATCGTTGGTTTTACACAAAGATAATTACTGTAGGATTATTTATCTTAAATAGTTCTAAAGAAAAGTCCGCGACAGCATATATCTATATTTTATGTGTAAGTCACTATGACCAAAATAGTGAACCAAACATTCAATTAAATTGGATATTTTTTAACGATGCACATTTTAGAATATTTATCGAACTCTTATGAAAATTGATACATCCGTCACTTTACGTATTACATGTATATAAACTTTGTCTTTTACACTAAGTAATTTGGACGAATAGATTAAAAGTTATTATCACGATAAGATTGACTTAAACGGAATATCTAAAGCGCCTAAAATGCGCGGCGACAAATTCGATTCTCAAAGCGATTTATTGTTTCATACAATACGTATATATTTAATATAATATATATTTCAGTATAATATTAGAATAATATATATTTCAGTATAATATTAGAATAATATATATTTCAGTATAATATTAGATTATGTATAATAATAACAACACCATTTTTGAAGTCCGAAATCCACGCGGGCGAAGCCGCGCACGGAAGCTAGTCTTTAATAATTTTGTTTTTATACTCGGAAATTTATAATTACATACCGTAAATATCAAATGAAAATAAAGCTTATAACGCTATAAATGGTATTATGAAGTCACCTAATTAAGTAAAAAACTTAGTTTACATACATTTTTATGACTATCGACGCCCATAAACATCCGCATAGAGGCTATACAGATGCGCTGTCCTCCTCCTCCCACCTCCATGGGCCACCGACTATATAGGTACATATCACACGAAACACGACAGCGCAGCTCTCACTTTACGTCGGTCTCCTGTAAGCGAGAGGTACCTCCCCGGTCGTGCCAGCCCAATTCGGCTGCATGCGAGCATGCAGTGTGGCATTCCTCTTTCTTAAAGGCCCGGCAACGCGTCCGCAAGGCACCTAGTTTTGCGGATGTCTATGGGCGCCAGTAGTCTCTAAGCACCTGCTCGTTTGCCCCTATATTACAAAAAAGGCTTTTAAAATTCTGTTCACATCAGTATCGTTATTTAAGACTAGATATCTATACACATATCTTACAATGTATTAAAGGAGTTCCACAAATACATTCGACTCGGAAGCTGACGTAACACCGCAATTAAGTTATATCAACATTTCTCAGTACTTTCCGAAGCGCTGAAGATGCTTAAGAATACCACTGACTACACGAATGCTAGCTAGTTAAGTCTCGAGCGCTTCTTAGACCACAAGAAGCTAAATTATTTGATCAAATGGAAGTTGGAAGCCCGAAAACTAATTCAATTTTAGTATTTACTTAATTGAACAGCTATAGATGTGCTATATATTTTTAATTAATACTGCTAACCCGTTCCTACTTTGTTGGGACTCATAAATGATATTTGTCAATCATAATAAAATACAGCCTTCGCCACTCCTGATTAATACGACTGTCTATTAATTAAAGATTTTTAATGATCAGTATTTTTAAAAATAAACCCCACAAAAGTATAAAACTCTTTTTATTATTAGTAAAGACTAGCAGCACTGGAAAATTGAGTTTTTATTATTAAAAATAAAGGACTCATAAAATCTTCAAACCTCTGTTAAACCCTTTTAAAGTATCCCTCTCATATTCTAGCCGATGCCAAGGTCCTAAAAGCTATATACCTAGTAAATAATATCTTCCGCCTCCAGTATTCAGGTCCTTTCCAAGTCAAAACCTTTATTCCTCTTCGTCGTTCTTATTATTTAGAGGTCGTGGACGATAATTAAGTTAATGTTGAGTGACATAGTGAGACGGCGCCAGTCTTGTCGGTCCGCACTTTTTCTGGTTACTTTACATATAATAAAAACGAAAGGTCCTATAATCAGAAACGTGTAGCTCTAGGGAGGTCTACAAAAGATTCTTTATAGTATAGGGGACAATGAAGCAGTCAACATGATTGTTAAGCAGATCCGTTGCCCTCCTCTTCTCCTCCCTCCATTGGGCCACCACTCATAAACCACACTCTACGCGGGTATCATAAGTAAGTAATTAAGTAAGTAAGAGGTACCTCTCCCGTTATGCCAAACCAATTCATCTCCAATGCACTGTGTCTTACTAAACATATGCCCCCTTACTAACAAACAGAATAACTTTATTCAAGCATCAACCTAGTAATAAACTGACACCTGTCAAATTCCGTACTTTGTGCTTTTTAATATGGAATTTGACAGATGTCAATTTATTACTAGGTTAATGCTTGAATAAAGTTATTCTCTGTTTAGTAATAAGGGGGATAAAGTTTCTAAAATTGCCTAATAAGCTATTGTTACAATATTGTAAGACTATATTTTCCCATAGCCAAGACGCGGACCACTATATTTTTTTACATAGTAATCCCCTCGGAATTCGGGTCGGGTACGTCTAATGCAGTACTCCAAACGACGGCTTTTTGTCAACCACGAGGACGAAAATTGTTAGGGGCTTGCACACATGATATGAGTACAAACGCGGTCACATGTGCTTCTTATGGGACAAAAAGAACTACAAATCCATTCTTATTACAAGGATGTAATCCTACTATGCTTCAACCAAAACATATAATATTACGTGAAATAAAAACCAAATAATAAAATACGGCATCATATGGAGAATGTCGCAGGAGTAATGAACCAGCCGAGAATAGGGGATAGGACGCATGTGAAGCACTAAACTTTATTGTCCGAGGAGTTACAGTGGAATTGCTGGACTACAATCACAAGTTTCTTTTGGTCTATTAATTTTAGTTATATATTTTTGTTATTTTCCTTCAAAATAGTTAATAATATAACATACTTTCTAATAAAAATGATTTCCAATTGTACTTACTAGAGACAATAATAATAAAACTGAATGTGTTTTTAGAAGAATGAGGGCATAGACGTATAGTATAGGGAGTCAAACAAGCAGTTAGAGCCATTCTCATGACTATCGACGCTCATAGACATCCACATAGAGGAGATAGAACATCCGTTGCCCTCCTTCCTCCTCCCCTTCACAATCACTTGTCTTGCCCACAGACGTGGAGACTATAATTTGCCCAACACCACTGACTATCCCAAATCCGGTCAAGAGGACTTTAAAATTACTTATACCTTTTAACATAAAATCACATAATTATTATTGTATTATATTATTTAAACGTTTATCTCTGTATATATATATAAAATTCTCGTGCCACAATGTTAGTTACCGTACTCCACCGATACGGCTCAACCGGTTCTCATGAAATTTTGTGAGCATGTCGGGTAAGTCTGAAAATCAGCCAACATCTATTTTTCATCTTGATATTTCCCCGAGATCGAAACTTACGCGGCTGAAACAGCGGAGTGCCGCTGGTGATAGCTTTCATTTACATGACGCAAGACGCAGAGAAATTCGTCGCGGTATATTTTTAAATTCCGCCGAGCCTACGCTGTACGAATAATTTTCCACCCGACTACCCCGGGTAATTGAAATGATTTAGCTAATCAGAAACAGAGATCCAGATGTTATACTTCTACTGGCTTCATTAATATTTCTGGATATAATGATTATCTTAATAAATTACTCGAGATGTTATCAAATGACGGCTAAAAGGTTTCGAAGGTAAAGCCATTTATCATTTTAAATTCCAGCTTATTATTAGGTTTATTTAAAAGCGCCATTATTTAAAATCCACCTCTTAATATTTTTTTTATATTTTTCCATTAATAAAATCGTCGTAACTTTGCAGAATTTTAGTAATTTATTTTTACTTCCATCTGGATTAGATGCCTAAAACTTAATTGATAAGGATTAAATCTTTTTTTCTATAATATTATTAATGAGAAGAAAACTGCATACAAATAATCATAACTTATTATATTGTGTACTCTTGTGTGTCTTCCTATATACGTTTTACAGCGTATGTCATGAAGAATCCTTTTCGACAAAAGTATGTCTTGCATGTATGAAAGAAAATTAGTGAATTCAGTACAAAAATTGATAATCATGATAGGGATAAGAGAAACAGGCAAAAACTAGATGTACCAATTTGTAGACCTAGTAAAGTAATGAATTCCTTTGGAGGGAGCAATGGACCTCTACAATATGATCCCAGAAAGCGTTTAAAAACTAAATTAAAAATTAATTACATCGTCATCATCATAATCATCATCATCAGCCTATAGCAGTCCACTGTTGGACATATGCCTCTCCCATAGCACGCCAATGGCCTCAATCTTCGACTAATTAATTACATATTAAAAACAAATTTTAAAAAATTGTTAGAGAACGCTTATGTAATAAAGGATTTTGCGACCACCTCTTGGGATTAGTACCTACCTCCAAAGCTGTTTATGTACCATAATTATTGTAATTTGATAAATTGTATATCATTTACAATATGTGAATTATAGATATGTCATCACAAATAATTCATCACTGAGTTTATTTCGCCGCTTCTTCGCAAGACTTGGCTAGGGTTAAACCGGTGGTAGATGTAATTGTTGACGTTATAAAGTAATTTTTATAATTCTATTTTGAATAAAAACAGTTTTTTATTTTATTTCATTACGTATATTAGAAATGGAATAGGAAATACATAATGTAATTAAATTACACTGACATATTATTAACTTTATATTAATACGTAAAGCAAAAACTTCAAGAGCATTTTTTACAAAAATTGCGTGGACGGAGGAGTATCAAATTTGGCACACTTATAGTTTATGTGTAAGAGAAGTGCAGAATGCTAATATTTTTTTATAATAAAGCTCATAAAGTATATTAATTCGTAAATAAAATGTTACACACACTACCGTGCATTTGACACATTGATAAGTATGCCACGTCTTTTGCAAGGGTTGAAAATTCTACACAAATTGAGTACCGTAGTCACAATGACATATTAACATGTCATATGAAACCATTTTTCATGCAAATCAATTGTTTGAAAGATTCCAAAGTGGAAAAATGAGTCTTCTTATCTTTAAAATAAGAGAGTGAGAAATGTAAAAAGAATATATACTGTAGATCTCGATGGAAACTTTCAATGAAAATTTAATAATACATTTTTGAAAAAACGTAGATACAACTTTGTCGTTCATACAAACGCTACAAAAACCAAGTTATTTTATTTTCTGGTAAAATGCTTACTTCTGTTGGTACGGAACCCTCGGTGTGTGAGTCGGGCTCGCACTTGGTCGGTTTTTTTAGGTAAGAATGACCCCTTTTCATTTAAACTATTTTTATGTATTATTAACAACGTGGTTATTTTTATATAAAGCCTAAAATATTTCTCATTGTCTCCTGAGTTGAGTAGGGACGGGCTCGGCGTATTGTCATCTGATAAAATTGTGACAAATGGCATTAGGAATCTGGTTCGATCCCCGACTTCCAAAGGAATTTACGGCGATGGGCCATGTGAGACCCTCCAAATCTTTTATCCGACGTTCTGGGATCAATATGCGGAGTCTACATTATAGTTTCATGTTAGTTCATGTGTACAGAATAGTTATATTGGTTTTGACTTTGGGTTAGAAAGAGAAGTGAAGCTTTTTGAAGGACGGAAATCGGAGTCATTCGGATGACTACGACAACATTTGCATGATTGACGATAATTATGACGCTATGATATCCTTGTCTCACTCAAATCTCATGAGCTACCCGGTCGTACCAGCCTCATTGGGGGCACAGAAACTGCCTATTAGTAAATGTGTAGAGAATTGTTCTCTTGGTTTTGATTTGGGGCGAAAAACAACTGTTGTTACGAACTGTTGAATGGAGGCCGAGCTATTCCTTCCGTATCAGTAATATAGAGTACTAGCTGTGCCCCGCGGATTCACTCACGTTTAATTTCTAAGAAATCCAAATAAACTTCAACACCCTATTTCATCCCCTTAGGGGTTGAATTTCTGAAAGTTCTTTCTTAGCGGATGCCTACGTCATAACATCTACCTGCATACTACCTGCCAAATTTCAGCCCGATCCGTTTAGTGGTTTGGGTTGTGCGTTGATAGATCACTATGTCAGTCACCTTTGAGTTTTATCTATTATACAGATTAGGGCTCCACAAGGAGCTTACTGACGATGCCAGATCGTTTTTGTGTTTGTCAATTTGTGTATTCGCATTTCATAACACCGATGAACCGATTTTTAAGTTTTACTTAAAAATTGGTGTAATGTGTTTTTTATCTATGTACGCAGTTGAAACAAATAAAATATTTGTGCTGAAATGTCGTGTTGTTAAATAACTATTAAAACGCAAAAAAAAAAAACAGTGGAAATAATTTTATTATAATAAGTAATAGAGATTTACCTTACAACAACCTAAACATCGAATAAATAGATATAAACGGTTAAATTAATTTTCAATTATTTTCAGGGACAACTCCTGCTTTAGGTACTCGAGGGGGTCTCCACAGGTTAAAAAATAGCAGGAATACAATAAACTTAGAAGATATATTTAGAGCTTAGCTTAAACACACGAGTTTGATTTGCATTTCCATGATATTCAGCAGTAAAAATTAAAACGTGGGTTCTAAAACAAAGACAGATAATTTGCGTAAATAGAATAAATTATAAGTATACTGACGAAAAAGTTTATCGCTGGGTAAAATATTTTAATTAGGTAGATAACTTTTTGTATATTTTGTTTGGGTATACATATTTTTTTTCTGATATTGATTGTTTCTAAAGGAATAAAATATATTTTGAGTAAGACTTTTATACATAATCCGTTATTCAAAAGTTTGGAAGTTGATTGAGTTGAAAAATAATAATTGATTATAATTATTGACATTAAATAAAAGAAGAATATTAAGATTTTCTAAACTATTCCTTCATGGACAGTAATTAATCATTAAGTTAATCTGATGATAGCTAAACTCATTATCCTATCTATCTTATTAATCACTGAACAAATATATTTTTCAATAGTCTAATAGAGACTAGCCAATTCAAGTTTTTTTACGACATGACGATTGTTTAAAAGTCGTTAGAACTATAACCCAAACAATTTCAGTTCTCCGACAAACAAGTTTATATTTGGAACAGAAATTGTTTGTTGTCAAACTGTCAAAACAATTATACAAAATAATGACATAATTAAATAGTAGCTTAAGCTCCCCGTTGGCAGAATCAGTTGAAGTTAAATTATAATTAGTGGGGCAGATAACTTTGTAAACAACTTAACAGAATCAAGATATTGTTTGTTATATTGTTAATCATCGACCAGGGATCAATGTGTAATGACTTTTTTAAATTTCACCCCGTGGTACCATTATTATTTTCAAAGCTTATTAATAATTTAATAATAATAAAAACAAGTAGTCGGAATATTGTTTTGGATATTGACGCTCATACACATCCGCACAGAGGTTATTCAGACGTTCAGACGTGAGCTCCTTCCGTCATCTATGCAACTTCATTCCATTCTGATGGTGTGTTTGGAACAACGTCGTCCTTTTTCCTATAATTATTATTTTAAGAGCTAGGTTTGGCTGCGCCGCGCTTGTCATTCTTTTCTTTCTTCGCCAAACTCTTCACTTCTCTATGAAACATGATATATGTGCTACCTGCCTTGCACGTAAATTTTTTATATAAAAATATTGTGTCTTTGAATTTCTAGTTAAACGCCTAATAAACGGCTAAACTATTTTTATACATTTTCGTGTGAATATTAGATAGATAGAATTGGCCGTAAAGTATCAAATCTTTCGTGGCGTAACTAGTACCTTAATTCAACTTTATTTCAATTCTATAACAAAGTTTGGAAAGTGAACGGATAAATGGCTGTATCGAGAAATAAAAACAACCAAATATTTCATAAAACCCCACAAAACAATTTAGGAGGAATACTTAAGCGTTAAATGGCTTAGTTAAATTGTTTTTAAACAAATCCAATAATTCACCGTCCGGACGTGATGAGCTTCCAACTTTAAACGGATTATTATCAGGACGGCTCGTTCTGTTTAATACTCTGTGAATTAATGAAGAAATATTGTGCGCCGCTTTCTTCATAACTAGATTATGTGCTGCGTTTAAACCTCATTCAATGCCTGTTCGTGAGGCCAAGGAGTGTTATTGGGGTTGTAATTTCGAAATCAGGCCGATAGTAATGTTTCACTATCTTGTCTCGAAGAGCACGTTAAATATCAGTCCAGTTGCAGAGGACAAGGGGCATAAATACTTCAGATCAGAATGTATTCTAAAGAGTATTATTGAGATTGCATACTATTTAATAAAATTCCGAAGTTATGCGGTTAGCGATATTTAACTACCATGTCTCGAAGAGCACTATAGCACACTATAGTTAACTATCAGTCCAGTCGCAGAAGATGAGATGTATTCTAAAGAGTGTTACTGGCATTTTTCAATTTCTAATCAAATTCCAGAGTTAGGCTGTTAGCGATGTTTCACTACAATTTGTCTACTTTACTACTTAAAAAAAAATAAAGATATGTCTCGGAGACCATGTGAATTGTCCGTCCAGCCTCCGGAACAAGTGGCATAAACGCTTAAGCCTAGAATAGAGCACACAGTAATGTCCCATACATAACTACATGAAATTTAATTCCACGCGTCGTTACCCATACGTTGTCTATTGTATCCTATTATAATCGACTAGCGTCCTAGTCACATGTCTACAAGTTCTATGCCTATTATCATCTTAGCCAGACTTGTCCACATGGTATGTGACTCATTTCTCGGTCATGACGTATTCTCGTGTCCTCCCATTTGAGCATCGAAAGGAACGTACAAGAGTGGGCTATGTTTGCTTCATTCACTAGTATTATGTTCTGCATAGATAGCTAGTCTAGTAGTGACCGTGATAGCCGATATTCGGCCAGGAATACTACGAATATGGCGTGTTTAAATTTTATTATAAAGTATATGTTACTTGTTCGACCGCCATTGACAGAGAAGTATAGGCAACGTACGCGTATGTAATTCAACTTTATTTATGTCAACATTTATACCAATCTAGGTCTTCATTATTGAATTCCTGCCTCCACACGCAATACCATACGGAGTTCCGTGTAATAGCGGCACAAACTTTGCGAGACCGACGGCAAAGTTTCACATAGCCTATTGACCTAATACCGTACAATACCAAAGTTATTCTATTATGTTAACAAGCTACCTTTTGTAGGAAATGTACAAATTAATAATATACTTTTCGCTCGATCGCGCCAGAAGAGGAAATGTTTTTCAAACTTGTAATACCTAGTGCGTTGTAATAGTAAATGTATTTTACTGTTTTTATGGTATAGGGAAGCAATTGAGCAGTCGGAGTCATTTTCATGACTACCGACGCCCATAGACATCTACATAGAGGCTATACAGATGCGATGCCCTTCTTTCTATATCCACCTCCATGGGCCACCGGCTACTTACATGCGACAGCCCAGCTGTCACTTTAAGCCAGTCTCGTGTAAGCGAGAGGTACCTCCCCGGTCGTGCCGGCCCAATTTGTCTGCATGCACGCATGCAGTGTGGCACTACCTCTTTGAGGTTTCGTGTAATTTGACTTTTTACAAAAATTACACTTGATTTATTATATATTCAGTATTCATAGTGTTTCAGTCAGAACAATACGAAGTTATTATGACAATTTAACTTTACATTGTCATTTATTTTTTGACGATTTTCAATCATATACATATAGGAAAATGATGCTCAAATGCAACTTTCCATGAAATTATACTCAAACCAGTTAAAGCATACCTACTTCTAAATAAATATTTTTTTCTACTTTCAATTTTAAAACGTTATAAACTAATCAATATAACCAAGATAAATGTATTGCCATTATCAGATATGAAACATTCTCAGTTTGTATTCCAAAATAATTTCCTACGTGTTTGTGACATCCACAAATAAACCCACAATTTATACGTATAAGATAATAGTAAATACACCGGCTCAACTAATTATTTCTTACGTTACAGTAATACTAATACATCTCTCCCCTTTGTAGCGGTAGATATAACCCCCAAAGCGCTTTTAATTAAGAACATTTACTCTGGTAAATTAACATACACAGCGATTAAAGTCCTATCGTCGCACAGTACCCATCATCAATATCAACTCGCATGTGATGCTAAGGCAAAATAATCCTCATCATTATATGTTATGGTAGATTTATTATAGCATAAAATAATGAGAATTATTTTCCAATTGCTAACGCGCGATTGGATGCATTTGGCGACCGCCATGTATTAAAATTACATAGTTGTTTGATATATAAATAAATGCCTTGCATTTCTTCTTCCCGTCTCACCAATGAGCCATCTACACACAAATTGCACGGTACGAGACAGCATGGCCTTTATTTTTCAGAGAAGTACCTACCCTCCTAGTCATGCCAGCCCCGTTTTTTTCTAGCATAGGAGAAAAAACAAGCAATCCTTTGCGATTGCTCGTTTTTGCCCGGAGCCTTTCTCGACGATGCCAATTAACATCCGAATACTATGGTGATGACTAGACCTCCTTCATCACAAGCCGCACGAAACGCGACAGCCAAGCCCTCACTTTGCCGGTTTTATGTAAGCTAGTAGCGCCCCAGTCGTGCTCGCCCAATTCCGCTGCAATGCTAGCTTGTGACTGTGATATATTATTGTATTTCAATTATACTCCAATACAATATTAATATTAATCTGTTCTGGATACTCAGAAGTAGCAGCGGTGGGAAAGTGTGGTAGGCAAACCTCCATTATAAATATACAGGGATATGTTTTGGTCACCGGCAAAATTTTCAGGTTTGGTTCAGAAGCCATAATACATTCGATTTATGAAATAAAAAGTATTAAAAAAATAATCATATAAAATTACTTTGTCCCATGTTATAAACATATTTCTTGGTCACCACGTGGCATCTGACTCGCGAGTGTTCCACGGCCGGCATCACTGACCTTGAAGTCGATACATTTCGCAAATGAACAACAATCGATGTCTTTTTAAGGACCATTTCTAATCGATTTCTATTTAACAAAATATTACAATTAGACGATAAAATTTAATACACATACTTGGAATGATGCTTACTTCTTTATTTAAAAATTTGGTCGGTGACCAAAAACTAACCCTATATAAAACATATAAGCAATTTCATAGTGCCAAATTAATTGATTCCAGTGTTCTACAAACGTTGGTGTTATAAATATCTCACATAGTTTGAAACTTTGCGGCGTAGATATCAGAACTAATATTTCTTTATATCTCTATGAGTTTCGGATTTCATGACATTTCAAAATACCTTGCATTCGTTACTGAATGTTTAAATCTATTTTGCTGACGTCATCGAAAACAGCGGTAATTGACGGCCTAATGAACGAAACATGCGTTCAAGTTAACGGCCGAATGAATGGAACATCCGTTCAAGGCATGCTCAACAATATCTTCACTCATTAAGATTCAAATCTAAATTGACAAATACGTCTTAGCGTGGTAATTGCGTTTGCTCCTGCTCATAAAATGAGATTTTAATCGAACGCAATCAAAAACTATTGATGATATATGATACCATTATCAGCACTTGAAGTAAAATGAAAAGGGAAAAAAACTTAATAAAGAGAAATGGACGACGATTACATACACTGTCACGTCGTTCTAACTATGTTTGCTCTTGGTAAAAAAGACAACACGCGACGTCATAGCACAACAATGTAATATATTATGAAGATCCTAGCACTATTTAGTGCAAAAATGTAAAAAAAAAACTTATCTGGTTGGTTCTGTAAAAACAACTTGTTAAAGAGCAGTGAATGACGATTCTGCGGCATAAAGAATACAGAAAGTAGGATTTGTACACTGTCGCGTGGTGATTGCGTTTGCTCCTGCTAACACAATAAAGTAGGACGCGACACGCTACCCCGGATTTTTTTTACAGTAGCTGTTTAAAAACTCGTTAAAAAGAAAGAAGCGAATGACGATTCTGCGACATAAATTTAAGAATACCAAATGCGGGATTTATAAACCGTCACGTGGTAATTGCGTTTGCACCTGCTAACACTAAAGTAGAATGCGACTCGCGACCCCGGTAATTTTTTAACAGGACCAATTCCGTATAAAAACTTGTTAAAAAGAAACAAATGACGATTCTGCGTCACAAATTTAAGAATACAGAAAGCAGGATTTATACACCGTCACGTGGTAATTGCCTTTGGTCCTGCTAACACAATAAATTAAAATGCGACACGCAACCCTGATAATTTTTTTATAAGACCTATCCTGTATAAAAACTTGTTAAAATGAAGCGAATGACGATTCTGCGACATAAATTTAAGAATACAAATAGCAGGATTTGTACACCGTTACGTGGTAATTGCGTTTGCTCCTGCTAACACAATAAAGTAGGACGCGACACGCAGCCCCGGCCCCTGGCGCTAAAACGAAAACAATCTGATTATGGCGCGTGTTGATTTTTCAATTTTATGATGTGACGTTCTTTTTTCTTCATTTTATTCATCCAGAGATAACTTAGTGATGCGGAACAGTGCTGATTGACGTGTATTACGTTGATTGTTATAATATCAATAGTCTTATTTTATTTCTTTAATGGCAATTCGATAAATTAACATCAAATTTACTCTAGTTTACACAAACCATAAGTTCATTGAGTCAATAAAAGATTGCCTCCTGGTCTAGTGTCAAGCATGTTGACTCTCAGACGTTAGGTCCCAGGTTTGAATCCTGGGTCTTTTCAACTTCTAATAACAGTCGCGTCCTGCGCGTGATTTCACTCCCATCATGTCGGACTGTCTTCCCATCGGAATATGAGAATAAGGGAAAAGAGAGAGCTTTTGTGTCTGCGGGCATATTCGTGCACTATAATATTTCTTGAGCATATGACTCGTCTGTATGTCGAGACTATTATATATATATCAACATAACGTAAAACATACTTTTCAATATAAACACGAGGACACATAAGTATGAATTAACACGAGACACAGCTAGTAACACATATTTATACGAATCAAAAAACTGCAGTACACAAGATACAATATTGTTATCAGTTGTGCAGGATCAATCCGGCTACAAAGCAACATTGTCACTATTTTCAAAGATAAATGTTTATACACATTCTGCTAAAATAAATCTTTAAACTCACCGTAAATGTGCAATAAAATGCAGACTTAATTCGCGATGCGTGGTTATAAACCGACCGAGCTGAAATATCATGGAAGCGCGGTTTATTCACTGCAGCTTTTACGAAAGCTTTTCTGAAAGCTCTGGTGGAACTACAGCTTAAAGCTTTTATCAAAAACCTATATTTAATTATAACAACGGTGTTATAATCAAATCCAGTGTACATTTACAACCACTCTGCGACACCAGATCTAGTTATTTTGCGTTAAGGCCACCTTACACGATACGATTTGTTTTTATGAACACGACAAAGGTACAGTCACGAGCAATAATATGTATACACTTTAGAACCCTGTCAAAATAACTGTCTTTGAGAAGTCAATGCAATAATATGGAATTTCGAAAACACAAATTATGAGAAGGTACTAAAGTGTATAGATATTATTGCTCGTGACTGTACACACTGGTCGGCACGATGAATGGACAATGCTTAAATAGATTTTTTTCAAGAAAAACTGAAATTATATTTAAACAATTCGAGGTCACGGCTGCCGTTGGATGCAAGCTGTGTTGCAGTGTGACCTTGACCTGAGGTGCTCTCTGAGGGAGACCTATGTTCAGCAGTGGTCATTCTTCTTCTTCATCTTCTGGGTCTTCGTGGTGATAATTGTAGTGATGAATTTTCGGTCCTGCTTGTGTTTTAGATTGATCGAAACTAGAGATCGTAAAGATATTTTTTATTTTAAAATAAAGAAGTAAACATCACTCCAAGGGTGTGTTTTAAATTTTATCGTCTAATTGTAATATTTTTTTAAATAAAAATTGATTTCAAATTTAAGCCCTAAAAAAATTCATCGATTGTTGTTCTTATACGAAATGTATCGACTTCAAGGTCAGTGACGTCGGCCTACCGTGACTCGCGAGTGTGATGCACGTGGTGACCAAGAAATATGTTTTACAACATGGGACAAAGTAATTGTATCTAATTATTTTTTAATATTATTTATTTCATAAATCGAATGTGTTATTGATTCTGAACTAAAACTGAAAATTTGGCCGGTGACAAAAAAATAACCCTGTATATAGGGTACCCTTTACTGACTTCTAAAAGAAAAATAAGTTAATAAAACTATTATCGGAAGTGATGAACAAACTAAGTTGCAAGCTAACTATACGTGACTTCGTCTTAGTTGAAGAAATTATGATATTTTTATATATACCTACCTAGTGTAATAATTCTAGAGGAGATAATACATGATTAGGTACCCTAATGAATGTACCAAATATTAGAATTTGTCTTTTAGACGTCGGTTCAACTTCCATAAAGCGGATTGGAAACAGTTCGCAAACGGGGTTGATGCTAAATTACTTAACATCGAACCCATACCACAAAACTATGACAAATTTGTCGAATCTGTCAGGTATATATCTCGCCATAGCATCCCCCGTGGCTGCCGAACCCAGCTCGTCCCAGGCCTAAACTCAGATTCTGCAGAGACCTTTATCCAGTACCAGTTACTATATGAAAAGGACCCCTTTAACGAGGAAACCATTGCTACTGGAGAAAGAGTTATGCAAATGCTTAAAAACAACCGAAGGGATCAATGGATGAAAATAGTAGACGAAATAGACCTAACGCACAACAGTAAAAGGGGATGGGCCATGGTTCGAAAACTTACCGGCGAACCGTCGACCCCAGTTAATC
>LUGF01046216.1:63040-74685 GCA_001625245.1 Calycopis cecrops | reverse complement strand
TAGAACTGGCGCAGCACTGGAGCGGGCATATATAACCCAAGTACCACACTTGTGCCATCGACACGAAGAAGAAGAAGACCAAATATTACACATAGTTTTAACCTACCTTAGAATGATTGCTATACGTGTATGATATTTTAATATAATATTAAGCAGATTATATTTTTGAAATAGGTATTTATTTGATATGCAGATTCATATTATGACGTTTTTTTTTCTGTTACGTGGAAAAATATTTAATAGTAAATTAAAAAAAATCTAATTATCTTTGAAGTCGGTTGTAAGAAGTGTCATCTAGAAGACACTTTGTATAAACATATATAAAGTTTTTGTAGGACGGATCTCGCTCCAATCGAGAATCGGACGGAGACGATCGGAATGTTTCCGATCCGCTTTATTTTTTGGCATTGTTTGGCATTGTTGGGACGATCTACATCTTCTATCTTTTCTACAAGTGTTCCGGGGAGTTGATCAGATTAATAGCAGCAGCACTTTCAGACATCATGGCAGAATTCTAAATTCCACTGAGACTTCCATCTCAAAATTCACAACTGTCCGTTTTAGGCGCAATCTATAACCACGAAATATATAATTGTGTACCCTCGGCATTTCCGAATCGATATGAATTGGGGGTTCTTTAAAATAATTGCCTACGCTTATGTCGTCCGGGTGCCATCGACGGCCAGTAAGACAGTAAGGTAATACGTACCTGTAATTACCAACAGCCCAATCTGCCCCAGCTCTGGTCAAATAATTTATTTCTGGTTCAGTTTTCTTGCACAAAAATTTGTAAGTCTATCATTTTAACAACTCAGGCACAAACGGTCTTCCACCTACATTGCTCCTACCCGTCTAAAAGCTAACAAGAATAAACTGACATAGTATTTAACGAGCACTAAAACAAAGTGAAAAACTGTATTTACGATGGCCGTTTCGTATTTCGGCAATTACTCTCTGTACAGACTTGTGCCGTGTGTACGCCTACTCGTTTGTACAAACTGACACATCCAATCACGGGTCACCATCATTTCTAAAAAGATAAATGTTTTTTGACGGCCAGGCTGGCGCAGTGGTACAGGGCTCGGATAAGTAGAGCATGTTGCGCCAGGGGTCGCGGGTTCGAATCCCGCGTTGGTCATGGGTAACTATGTATTATATGTATTTCTATAATAAAAATCTGAAATATATAAAAATTCTTAAGTTTATAAAAAAACATATCAAATATATTCCGTTGTCTAGTACCCATAACACAAGTCCTTTCGGTACTTAGCACGGGGCTAGGCTAACGTGGTGTGTAAAGTCCACAAATATATATATATTAAAAAAAATGTTTGTCTACTGAAAAACTTATAATAAATACAAAGATACTTGGAGATCTTCTTATCATCATCATCATCATCATCATCATGATAATGATGATCATTATCATCAGCCGGAGGACCTTCACTGCTGGACATGGACCTCCCCAATAGAGCGCCAGAGGTTGCGGTCACAAGCCACTTGCATCCAGCGACTCCCCGCCACCTTAACCTAGTCGCCAGTCCATCGGGTTGGAGGCCGTCCAACACTCCGTCTTGGGGTGCGAGGCCATCACTTATAGATATAGTAAAATACCCAGTTTAAGAATTAGGTATTTCAGGGATGTTCCTGTCCCTATTAGAAGGGCAAGGGAGTCGTTGCTTGTGTGGATCTTTGTAGGTTTCGGTAGTGAACAAAAGACAGCAACAGTCCGTATTTCTCTTTAAAAAAATATATTTAGGTACAATAAGTTGTAAGTATCCTTAAGGTAGTGAAGACCCGAAAACTTTTGCATAAAAGCATAAGCCTCATTCTATCAGGCACAATATTCCAATTTAAATAATAAACGGCACAAAATTAAAGTACAAAATTGAGTTAACCTGAAAATCCAGCCTGAATAGACGTTACAACTGGTGGACATTTTCAATCTACGCTTTCACTGCGCTCAGAGGCTGGCCGCTAACAAACAAACCGGTACACGAATCCAGAGAGATCGTGGTCTATGGTTTTAATGCATTTGCATGTTATTGCATTATTTCAGAAATTGCATCACAGTAATTTGTCCAACAATAGAACCCATGTTTTAGCGTTGAATATAATATTACTGTAGTATATTTTTTCGTCGTAAGAGGAGATAAGGATAGAATAGAAAATACTGCGTGTCTCACCAGTATAGAAACTATTTAGGTACTTATGTATTAAGGGAAGGGAAGGAATCTTTAAGATAGTAAGTAGTAGAAGTAAGTGTTATTTCAAATTGAATGCGTAAAAAATAATCATTAGTCCAATTACTAAAAGCTAACAGTTTTTTAATGTTATTGACGTATTTACTAATTATCGTCAATTCTAAGTTCAGGTTCTGCATGAACTGTTAATGTTTATCTATTTTAGGTTTCATATAATAACGTAATATATAAATAAAGGTGTTCAGTATGCGGTCTTTTCATGTTACTTAAAAACTTTTAGTTAAGACATAAAAACTTCTAGGGACATAATGTTCATTTACATAGGACAAGAAAAATACTACTAACTTACCTCCTAAAATCTCGACTCCAACACGCGTAGATGACAGGATTCATTGAAGAGTTCACCCATCCCAGCCATGTCACTATCACGTTGACGATCTCTTCATGGGCAATACACGACGAGCATATCCCAGACAGCAGGTTCACCACGAAAAATGGCAACCAGCAGACAATGAACACACCCATCACTATACCCAGGGTCTTCGCCGCTTTTTTCTCCTTGGCAAACTTTGCAAGTTTACGTGACAGGGAGAAGTTTTTGGGCAAATGTTTGGTATGCGTTACGTTTGTGAGTCGTGTGGAAGACCGCGACAGCCCGTTGTTCTGCAACGCTGTGAGAGGCTCATGGTCGGCCTCCTCCGGAGTACACGCACTGTGACACACGTCATTCCTCTGCCGCATGGTCCCCCCTCTATGTATTCGCAATGTTAGCTCCAGCTCCCCACTTGGCCTCATCACTTGCTTTGTCCCCATCTTTAAAGATCGAGTCTGAATTGTCGCTTCCCGATAAATCCGGTAATACGTGAACACCATCACAAATAGTGGCAAATAAAATGATATTGTCGAAGAAAATATTATGTATTCCAGATTTTCCGTAAACGGGCATTTGTAATCTGGAACCTCTTCCAATCTGACAGCCCTCCACCAAGCGATAGCGGGAAATGATATAGCACCAGAACAAACCCACACCGCTGCTATCAAAAACGCAGCTTTCCGCCCACTCATGCGCATAGGGTATGTTATTGGGTCAGTTATAGCCCAGTAGCGGTCCAATGATATGACGCACAAATTCAATATAGAGGCAGTACTAAAAAGTACATCCAAAGATCTCCAGACATCGCACCAATCAACGCCAAAAAACCAGGTGTGCTCCAGAACTTCATAAAGCGCGGAGAACGGCATAACAACAAGACCGACAAGGCAATCGGCAACGGCTAGTGATGTAACAAAATAGTTTGTAGATGTATGAAGATATCTTTCTCTAGCGACTGCCAAAATAACAAGCATGTTTCCAAAAACAGTGGTCAAAGAGAACAAAAGTAAGAACGTAACAAGTATAGCTCTGTCGTGCAACAGTTTGATGTATTCATTCCAGTGCTCGCCAGAACTGTCTGTTGTGTTGTATGTGTTGTTGTTGAAAGTGAGATTGAAATCTACAACAGTGTTGTACGTGTTGGTTGCGAGTTCTAAGTAATATTCGGGTCCTATATTTGATATTTCAAACTGGCGTCTTGCCACTTGTGTTCCAGGTTCTGTCACATTCATATTTTCCTAATAGTTCGCATTAGCGCCATTGTGACCGTTTATGCTTCCCTTGTTTTGCCCGCAACCATTTAGAGATAAGGTTCTTGGCAGGCATTTTGTTTTCGAACTTGTGACGCATTTTCAGTTGACATATTTCTTCCCCCGTTGTTGTATATCGGACATCCTGTAACAAAATAAATCCAGATTACAATTTATTTAATGTACAGTCTATTATTACTTCTTCAAAAGATAGCCATAGTAGATGAATTCGGATTGCACATTTGTGTGTGAATGGATTTTTACTTTCTTCATGGATAAATATGATGATAATAATACAAGCAATGCCGAATTGTACCTCTTAACATAACACACATATTATTACTAAATAGCTACTTGATATTTAATTCACAGTTCAAAGAAAGAAATAAAGTTCACCAAAGAAGCTTAAGATTATATAAATAATGTTAAGTATATATTGCTGTATTGCTCTACATCAACTTTTTTGCAGCGAAATTGTTTTGTTTTTTTTTTTGAGAAAAATCGAAAAAATCTGGTTAGCCGCTGAATCCAACCCATTTAAGAGAGGCTACGTCCAGTGGCTAATGCTGCTGATGATTACAACGGTTTAAAAAAATTATGCATTTATATTCATTAGATGTGGTGACCTCATTAAAGTATAATACATAAAGCTAAATAAACCACATTCACACGCTTTTCCCTAAAGCCAAACATCAAGGAAATAAATCCCCCGGCAAAAACTTGCTGACACAATGAAATTAGAAAACTAGGCGATAGTAGCAAGCGCCTTGCGTGTTGATAAGGAATACACAAGTAGGTTTAGTGAATAAAATAATATAGGTTGGGTGTTCACTTTTCACTGAAATGTATTTAAGGTATGTATTTTCCATATATTTTTTTATTGTTTATCCAATCCCAATTTTCATGGCTACCAATATAGATATCCACATAGAGGCTATACAGATGCGCTTCCTTTTCTTCATCCTTCGCTCTCCATGGGCCACTGGATACTTACAAACAATACGAAACGCGACAACATGGCTATTTCTAGATAGCTATATTATCGTATATAGCTAGAGATCTGTACCTCCCCGGTCGTGCCGTCCCAATTCCACAGCAACGCAGCATGGCACATTTTACTTAAAATAAATCATTGAGAAAGCGGGTGAGATATAGAATTCCGAGCATCTTAGGTTACCAGGGTTATTGAACCGTAGATAGATTATAATGTAACTTTTTTTTTTAGATAGACTCTACGCTAGCAGAACTGCTGAAAGCCCAGTGCAGCTTCGTCTGTATGAGAATGTAACTTAATTTTACTACCCATCAAAAGCAAACCAGATGCACGCAGTAGGCTCAAAAAATTGTCCACTACATGGCTACTACTGGCATTACTATTGAATCGATTTTTTATGCATGCAAGATCGAACTGTGACCATCAAATTCATAGATATACTAAGCTCTTCTAAGCAAGCTCCTATTTCGGAAGTGTAACTTCTTAGAGAATCGAGAATAGAGAAAAGAGTGAGACCATAGTCACCATATAATCTATAGTTGTGTCTTACCGAATACTAAATTATTTAATGGGGTATTTATAACCATAGACCGTATATTATACCTCGTATATTACAGAAGTGTTGTCCACCTTCCCTCCTACCCTGCAATGGGCCACCGGAAACCGAGAAATCACAACAAACGCGATACCATAGTATCATGTTAGCGAGGTTACCATTTTTGTGCCATTTTGTGGCGACCGACGCCCATCACCGTCTGCAAAATGGGCCACGGACTACTTACAAACTGCAAGAAACGCGACAGCACAGCTGTCACTTCACGCCAGTAAGCGAGACGTACCCCCGATCGTGCCGGCCCAATCCGCCTACAATAAACACAGACTAAAAATACAATAACAATTTGTATAACCGTATGTACGCGCCCTTGGTGGTCCATAAATAGTCGAGCGGGCATGAGATCAAACGAATTGTGCCCCGTGAGCCGAGAGCGCGCTGTGCACATGACTGGCACCCTCCCCTCTATACGATCAAATTTTACGAGGACTTGTTATACATATAGTGCATATACCCGCAATTATCTATTTATGAAGCATTATGAATGGATTTTAGTGAGAAGTGCAAGCATGCCGCTGAATTAGGTCGGCAAAACCGGGGAAATAAGTCTAGCTTGCGCGCTACCGGTGTCAACTCTGCTGACACGTCTTAAAAATTGCACCGATTGCTCGTTTACCCTCTAATACTTATAGGGGAAAAAATTGAATCTTCGTATATATTATAATAACAACGTTAGCTGATTTTCCTCCCGGTTATTATAGGAATCACCTTTTAACCGATTTTTTTATGCGCAGATATCAAGCAGTACCTGTACATAAAAATGTACCTACTGCAACGTACGCCCTCATCATTTACTAGACTTCCATAGAAATAATCTATGGAAAATACATTATTTCCATAGTTTCATAGAGTTTATTCAGCAGATCTAGAATTTTAATAATATAGTAATTTATGTTATTTTAGATACCACAAGACGGCTGGCACGATTGGGAAGTACTTTTTACTTTGGGAGATGAGGGATGGGACGCATCTGAATAACAATTATATTACTTAATTACTGAACTTCTGGAACTTGAAAGAAGAAAATTAATTAAATATTCCAAATTTAAATTCACTTCTATAATAGAACAAAATTTCAAAACGTGATTATATTTTAGCCAACGCTTCGCTCGCTTAGAATCACACCCGCAGGACGTTGTTGGGACGTGATTATATTACCTTGTATACGAGCGAAACTCCAGTTGGTTTACTTTAACTTAAGGATCGTAACTTTTTGTTGGTCGTCGTGTACTGCGCGGGGAATAGACGATACGTGAGCAATTATTTTGAGGAGTAACTTATAAAAGGCGAAAGACTAAAATACGTTAAGTTGGTTTTAAAATTAATAAAATACGTTGAGTTGGTTTTAAAAATAATAAAATACGTTGTGTTGGTTTTAAAATTAATAAAATACGTTGAGTTAGTTTTAAAATTAATAAAATACGTTGTGTTGGTTTTAAAGTTCTTTTGTTGACATTTATGTGTTAAAAGGTACTACAAGAGCACAAGGTATCTCACAATGGTTGAAGCCTTGCATATTTGGCGTAGCCGATTGAACGGAACGGAGGAGGCTACTTTTAAGCGTCTTAGGCATATCCAATTGATTTGAAAGGTGGTTAATTTTTGTACGCATCTTGTAAGGGACTAAAGAGTAGTGGGAGCTACTTTCGGGTGCCGGGCAAGGGATGAGTATAGGCACCTCAACCCAAAATACTGTTCCGTAATAAGTGTGATTGTTCTATGATACATCTTGCGGTGGTATCAAGCCACTCGGGGTACTGACGAGCCGTCAAAGTATTCTGATGATTAACAGATTTGGGGTACTTTACCCACGACTGTTACTCGCGGTGGTTTTAGTAAGTACTTTGAGTACGAGCACCACACACGTAAATGCCTTTTCCTGAGTCAACAATACTTTCCACACCGATTTTGACGATCGCGATCGTTTTTTCCCCGTACCACGTAGTTCAGGTGTGACGTCACATGGCTAATGTAGCAAATTTTTGGTTCTTGCACATTTGCTGCATGAGAGGACACCGTTTACATAATTGTATGCTATCTTGGGAGGCGGTTTACTCTTTAGATGGTCTTTCTTCGTGTCTAGATTCTCCTTCCCTCTAACATAATATAAATAGTTATATGCTATAACTGCATTATTTCTCTTATTGGTTGAATAACACTTCATCCTTCCAAACTTTAACGAAATACGGTTTCAAGTGGACAAAGTATAAGCCATATCGAAATACAATAATCCCGAAGCCGTGGATAAAGTTGTTGACTTTATTGATTGTCGTGACCTTATTGGGGGCGGACAGGAATACAAATTGAATAATAACACGATGTTTACTTATATTTGTGTGATAATAAGATTCAGAGTTCAGTCTCAAAATAGGAGAAACAAAATAGACACAAAAGAGAGCAGGCGTTGGAACAAAAACAACTAGACGTGGGTCAGATCAATGTCAAACTCAAACAACGCGATGTTTTTCATCATGTTTGAATAATCTCTTGTTGTCAAGAATGATATGAGATAAAACTATTTCAATTCAGACCCAACCAGACAAATAAACTTAGCTAATGCTTGATTGATAGTTTGTTGTTTTCTTTTTATAGTATAAGAGAATGACGAACAATCGTAGCCATTTTCATGACTACCGACGCCCATAGGCACCCGCGTTCAGGTTACACAGATGCGTTGCCCTCCTTCCTCTTCCTCCCTCCATTTGCCACCGGCTACTTATACACCGTACGAAACGCGACGAAGCTATCACTTTACGGCTGTTTGGTGTAAGCGTGAGGAACCTCCCCGGTCGTGCCGGTCCAATTCGAGTACTTGCATGCAGTGCGGCACTACCTCTTACCAAAAGTATGATAACGCAATTTTATTACCTATTATAAATGCGAACGTTTGTATGTTTATTATCATTGCAGTTAAAAACTAAGGATTTTCTTCACTTAAGGTGTATTTTTGCGGGTGAAATCGAAGGACACGACTAGTCAAGTATAATTTGCCGTTTTAAACGAATTTAATGTGCATCTTGTACATTTTATCGTAGATACGATAAAATGTGCATCTTGTACATTTTATCGTAGAGATTATCCTTGACAATCGACCTTGATGCCATTATTTTGTGAATCATTTTATTTTATATCTTAACTTATACTGTGGAAGCGAAAATAAGATAAATACAGCTTTAATTCTACTAGCTTGAACTTGGAGTGCTGAGTAAATTAATCTGCGAAGCTGTTTTTATATGGCCTATTTGTATATTCTTTTATTGTTATTGTAATTTTGCGTTGTTGTCTGAGCATTCGAAAAGATTCTCTCACGCGATTCGAAAAGATTCTTTCTTCATGGACTGTGACGTCTAAGTGACGTAGCCGTCAGAATTATATTTACTTTTATGTACGACTAGCGACCCGCCCCGGCGGCGCACGGGTGGACATTTATTTTTTAAGCTCGCTGAAAAAAAAATTGTTTTGTATGTATGTTTTTATAGGTTTTTTATTCGTGTTACATTTCTTTGTTTCGTACCTGCTTAACTTTTTTATTTTTGTTTTTAATTTTTAATTTTAACGACTTTACTTACCTTAATCACAGATTAATAAACCTAACCTTAATGCTTCACTATGTTCGGAGTAGTATTTGTAGATGGCATTAAAACATATTGGTTTTCAGGAGATCCTTCTCGAGAAAGTACAACATTTAATTGGCCATAAGAAAAGCACTATTTTCTGCCTACTGTTGAAAAAGTTTGACCCTGGGATTTATTTATTGTAAGGGCAAAGGATAAAGGATAGGATTGTATAGGAAAACTGTAATCTTTTAACCTCTCGGTTACCGCGGACGTTCATTGACGCTTCAAAAACACGCAGCGAACACGTGGTCGGTACCGGGAGATTTAATAATACTTGGGAGCTGTTTGGGACTGGAGTTGGTAATTTTCCGTCACTAAGTTGAAGTATTTTTTGAGGAAAATTGCTATGAGTTTGACCACGAATATGTGCCCTCATATTCGTGGGCAAACTGAGTGTTTCAATAGATAGCCACAAAGGAGATGATTTAATGCACGCTTTAATAACGTCGGCACGTGTACCTTATGTTATAACCGGAAGAGTTTGTCGAAAATCTCCAGCTAAAACAAAAGTTACTCCTCCCATAATGTTACCACAGCTCTAATGTTTTGTAATGTGCGGTCTACTGCTTCTACATTAGCTCTATGGCTCATGGTGCACTCATCCCAAATAATTAGTGACGTATCCCTCCCCTGCGGTTTCGTCGTGTGAGTCGTGCGACACATATCGGCCGGCGCGGCGACCATCATTCATTTTTTTTTTTTTTTTTTTTTTATGATATAGGGGGGCAAACGAGCAGTCGGGGCCATTTTCGTGACCACCGACGCCCATAGACATCCGCATAGACTATAGAGGCTATACAGATGCGCTGCCCTCCTTTCTCCTCCCACCTACATGGGCCATTTTAATACCAATTACAATTTTAAAATCGTAATACCTTTTGAATAGATTGTCTGATTGGAATAAAATAAAAAGTAATTTAAAGCTATTGAAACAATCTTGTTCAATTAATAGTTTATTTGGATAAGGATTAGTATTTGAGGATAATATGATCAATATACATAAGCTAATAATTTTAATTACTTTTATTCTATGGAAAAGTGGTTATAATGGCCAAGATAAAAATGTTGCATGCCTTAAGCGCGAGCGTAGGTATGCTCTACTCTCGCCTAAAAATCAAAAACTGGGTTCGGTCAGAGTTTTATTTTAAATAAATAATAATGTAGTGCTTAAAGTAGGTTGGCCTTCATACCACAATAAAAGAAAACATCAATGGTCATTTTTCTAAACAATAAACAGCAATCCAACCCACAATTTAGATAAAAATATGAATTTTTCAGAAAAAATTCTATGAAAAACATATAACATTCTCTCTGTAATCACCATAACTTTTGAAAAACATAACTAATCGATTTAAATTTTATTTCAATAGGTCCGTAAATCTATTGTGACGAACTGATTAGAAAACCATAACTCAATTATTATTCCTTTTATTGTAAAAAATCAAATGTGTACTGTTGAAATTAAAAAATTTACATCTTAGGCAGTCTTGTATACAAATACACAGAGTAAACGTCAAAAATGTGTCAACAGTGAGCTCTGAGAGTAAAGCCACTTGAGACTTTATTTTCACAGCGTTAGAGTGTATAATTGAATAAATCGCGTTCGCGCACTTAAAACATTATGGTAAGAGACATTCTTTATGGTTAAGTTTTAATTGCGTCATTCATATAAGCTGCCAGCACAATTTTATTAGTCTAACGTTTATTAATTTCTCGACTAAAATTATGTAATTTATATTGGTAATAATCGCTTTTATCTGAAGCAGTTTTTATTTTTACATTATGATGTCTAATAAATATAAAATAACTTATTTTCTTTAAGATTCAAGTTTACCATAAAACTATTTGAAAATTAAAAATAAAAAAAACAATTTTTGGTGAAAAACGTATATGTTATCATGAGTATCTAATTTAAATAACATACGTATGACACGAGTGCTTAAGGCATGCACATTTGGTTTTACCAAACTTTTATTTAGTTTATACTATCGCGAACTTTTTTGTAGGAATTATTGAGCTCCACAACTTTTCTATAGAAGTCAATCATACATCTCTAACCATTTAGGCAGCGTTCGCGAGAATCGTTAACGTATGGCAGTTTTTTTGTCGACTTACTCCACAATTTTCACTACCACGAAAAGTCCTATCTATTTTCCGGGATAAAATAGCCTATTCGGCCTATACGGATTGGGAAGAATCCCTTTAAGTAATGGCAAAAGAAATTTTGTAATCGGTCCAGTAGTTTTTGAGCCTATTCAATACGAACATACAAAAATACAAAGGTTTCCTCTTTATAATATTATAAGTCGGTCTTGTCCGCTCAATCAACCTTTGTTGAGTAAATAAATATCATAAATATATCGGAGTAATACATTTTTTGTAGCATACAATTTAGACGGCAAGCTAGCAGTCAAAGCCTTCATGACTACCAACGCCATGACATTCGCATAGAAGTTACACAGATGCGTTGCCCGCCTTTGTTCTCATCCATTCATGAGCTGTCGGCTACACACCGCACACAAGGCGACAGTATAGCTGTAGCTGTTTAGTATACTGGCTGTCTATGTTTAGCCATAGACCGGACACTGAATATT
>LUGF01046216.1:6536-25411 GCA_001625245.1 Calycopis cecrops | reverse complement strand
GAGAGAGAAATAGAGGAGATAAATTGCGAACTCAGGTGCCAATCTAAGAACACAATTGGAGGACTTGCCTTCAAAAAGTATTTTGCTAATCTGATGTTAACGATGTATCTATTTTCTTGTCAATATTATTATTTTTACGGATTCAACTTACGCGATCCGAAATTATATATTCTGTATATGGTTTGTTTTCCAACGAAACTTTCTAATGAATCTGTCGCAGGGACAAAGAGGGCTTTGTTTTGATGGCACTAAGTTTTATCTGTTTGAAACAATCAGATTAATAGGCTCTTTCTTAATTGGCCTTCATTAATGGTCAGTATGTAGGTCAGCCGTTCTTTTGTTATAGTGAACTTTTTCTGGTTGAAAAATGACTTATTCTAATGAGAATGCTAATGATATTTTTTGGAAATTTCGCCACAAGATTTAAAAAAAAGGTGGAGTCATGCTGTATTGAGGATTTCACGCAAAAGGTGGATAGATATGTCTCGCTCATGTATTATCGCAACAAAGTAGAAACCATGTTTGGTAAGAGGTAGTGCCACACTGCATGCTTGCATGCAGTCGAATTGGGCCGGCACGACCAGGGAGGTACCTCTCGCTTACACGAGACTGGCGTAAAGTGA
Source organism: Calycopis cecrops (assembly GCA_001625245.1). NCBI lineage: Eukaryota > Metazoa > Arthropoda > Insecta > Lepidoptera > Lycaenidae > Calycopis > Calycopis cecrops. Next base: position 24,788 of record LUGF01046216.1, on the reverse strand, counting down.
CAGCTGTGCTGTCGCGTTTCGTGCGGTGTGTAAGTAGCCGGTGGCCCATGGAGGTGGGAGGAGAAAGGAAGGCAGCGCATCTGTATAGCCTCTATGCGGATGTTTGTGGGCGTCGGTAGTCATGAAAATGGCTCCGGCTGCTCGTTTGCCCTCAGGCTATATCATAAAAAAAAAAAAAAATGTCGCTTTGCCCGGTCTTTAAGTTTCCGGTGGCTACTTGAGTGGAGTGAGCAGAGAGAGTAAACTACCTAAAAGGTTAAAACGAAACCCTATTACTTTGACTTCGCTGTCCGTATGTCACAAATTATGTATTTCCGTTGCTGCTATAACAACAAACACAAAAAATAAAACGTAAATATTTAGGAGGGTCTTCATACAACAAACCTAATTTTAACGGCTTATGATGATAATGATGGTACGGAACTCTTCGTGCGTGAGCCCGACTCGCACTTGGCTGGTTGTTATTATAGTATAAATGGGTCATACGAGCGGTCGCATCCTTATAATGTCGACCGACGTCCATGGTTATTCGCAGGGTAGTTATGCAAATACGATGCCATTTTCTCTTCCCCTCTAATGTGCCACAGTGCTGCAGCTTTTCGCTATCTCTTTCTAAAAGTGCAGCATGGCACTATCTCTTTCCTAAAAAAACTAAAGGAACTTAATTATCAGAATTTTATTAATGTGTATTATGATAAAACATAAATAGATCTTAAAAAATAAGGTTATATAACTCTTTCTAAATGGTTCTATTTATCAGCTAGAAGTTTCTGCTATAAAAAAACATCTACGACAAAAAAAACAACAAATAGATTTACAATAAATAATAGGTTTTTAGGATGGAACTATCAAAGTTTTCTGAATCCAGTCGGAAAGGTTGAATGTCTTTTGTGGCTTTCAGGGTAATTGTATGTTATAGTAAAAAGTTTTTTACAGATAGGTAGATATATATCTTTTATTACAAGATTGTTCTTATAATATATGGACTTTAGTTATGGAAGAATATAATTTCGATTAATTTAAGATATTTTATGTTATTTTGTTTAAAAAGACGGTATTATCGCTAAGCGATAAAGTTCTAAATGTGTCATGAATAATTAAAAACGAATATAATCAGTACCACCAGAAAAATCGGATTGGAAATAGAAGATTTAAAGTTTTATTATTATAACCAGACAGACGTTCTCTTGTCATCTGCAGGGTCGACTTGAGAATCTAAATCATCCTCAAATCCCCTTCAACACACAATAAATTTCGTCAAAATCGGTCTAGTCGTTTAGGAGCACTTTTAGCACACAAGAAAAATGTATTATAATAAGATTATGGTATATTATTTTAGTGTGACCATAATAACATATGATCATATCACCTATCATCACTTTGTCTGTCAAGATAAAGTCTCAAAGAACACGAAAAAAGAGCATAAAATTCATGCACATGTCCTGTGAAATCTCAATCACTCGATTGATACAAACAAAATAACTTTCGAAGCAACATCAATTAAAATACACAGCTGCTTGTTAATTTATGTTGCAATCTCTTTTTGGAGAACTATAATTTATGGAACATTTATTTTTATTAAATAAGCCCAGACGTAGTAAATTTCATAAAAACTTATTAACTTTCACCTTATGCTTTGCTGTTTATTATAATTCAACGGTTGGACATAATTACATTTTATTTTATTTATTTATATTTATTGATTTTCACAGTAAAAGCAAGTAAATTTGTTAAGGCCTATTTAAAATATTTTGAAAACTTAGGAGATATCCTTTAAAATTGTTTCTATAATTGTTTGTATGAGTTAGATTAATTTTTATTCTATGTATAAATATTGGCTAAAGCTGAAAGAACAAGAATTGAATATTGAAATAAATATCTTATAAGCTATAATAAGCCTTGTAATTTTTTTTAGTCCCCTTCTAGGAAAATATTTAATGCGCTTGTTGTGAAAGAATAACAGGACTAGTGTATGAAACACCGATTGATTAATCGAGTGTAACAAAAGTGTAATGCTTTACCGCGCTTACTTCGCTAAGTCTCCGTTCACCTTCCGTTTCAGAATCATGTTTTAGGGTTCCGTACCCAAAGGGTAAAAACGGGACCCTATTACTAGGCTCCGATGTCCGTCAGTCCGTCCGTCCGTCCGTCCGTCCGTCCGTCCGTCTGTCCGTCTGTCACCAGGCTGTATCTCATGAACTATGATAGTTAGACAGTTGAAATTTTCACAGATGGTGTATTTCTGTTGCCGCTATATCAACAAATACTAAAAAAATAAATAATATGAATATTTAAGGGGGTCCCCATACAATAAACGTTATTTTTTTGCTCCCATACAAAAAATAAGCTCCCGTTTTCGTAGATAATGGTACGGAACCCTTCATGCGCGAGTCCGACATGCACTTGGCCGGTTTTTTTATTTATAATATTAATAAATGAGCAGCCAGTGATGTGTAAGTGAGAAGTACCTATCCCGTCGTGACGGTCCTATTCGGCTGCATACATACAGCGTGGAACTACCTCTTTCTAAAAAAATGTTTCTTCGAGTAAATTCCAGTTACCTGTCAGAGCAGACACTTACCCCTTATTATATTAATTAGATATATAACATAGATTAATTTTATCCAAGCATTAACCTAGTATTAAACTGACATCTGTCAATTTCCATACTGTTTATGTCTTTATGTGTTAATACTTGGATAAAGTAAGTCTGTGTTCATTAGTAAGAGGGATAGAGTTTATATCACATACGACGTAACCCGAATATGATTTTTCTAATACCATGCTGAGACACGAAATAAACTCTTCATGGGCTATCTTTGTTCACAATACTCTCAATATTCTCTTACAATGTAACTACAGAAATCTGCGCCGTAACGGCCACCGTAATATCAAATCGCTTTTGTTATTGCAAGACCGGGATTCAAGAGATTGTATCACAATGCAATAGACATAAAACCGAAGATTCCATAATTTACCATTTATTATTATCGCTACTCTGATAGGTATTTACACCAAGCGATAGTTATATCTGTTTATTAATCTCTATACCTATACCTTGTTTAGCCATAAGTTCTGTTACAAAGCAAAAGATGATTTTTTTAATTGCAAATAACATTTATTACTTTTAGAGTGTGTTAGTTTAATACACAAATATAAAACAACTGGTAATATAAAAACCTTATTCGAAGTGGTCTCCATTGGCAGCAATACAGTCCTTTAAACTATCAGTTATCAATAGACAGACGCACTCTTTCCAAGGCGAAATTCTTCACTGTCAATCGTATGGATTGTTTTAAGGACTCCAAATTATAATGGGGTTTAGATCAAGCTTTACTCTCTAAAACTGACCATAAATTATGATTTATGGTCAATTTTAGACCATAAATCTTAATTTATGGTCACGATGTATTTTCATTGACCCGGAGACTGTTTTTGAGGAAGCGTTGTTATTTGGTACGTAATAGCCATAGCCTCAAACTATTTTTTAAAATTAGATTGCAGTAAGATGTAGTGCCACGCTGCGTGCATGCATGGATCCGCATTAGGCCGGCACGATCGGGGAGGTACCTATTTTTACACAATACCTCCGTAAAGTAACAGCTGTGCTGTCGCTTTTCATACCAAGCCGGTGGCCCATGGAGGTTGGAGGAGGAAGGCAACGCATCTATATGACCCTATGTGTTACTTGTTTGCCCCTTGTGCTATAAAACAAAATATTGAACAAATTAGGAAAGTTGGGTTCGAGTCCCGAGTGGCGAAAGTATTTTTTTTTAATTTTAATTCTAACAAAACAACTAATACAATATACTATTTGAAATTAAACTTTAATTTAAAAGGTGACAAAAGTACAAAATGTCATACTTTTGTACTAAGTACAAAGTGTCATACATTGTAAAATGGGAACTTAACATCTATGTGACAAGTATCGATTACTCAAGCTTAAACAAGAGCTTTCCGTCTAAGGCTTTAGAGTACCCAAGATTACCCCTCCCCCTACCGCGAAGCACCCCCTCCGCACTCAGTGTAGACAGCCACTGAAATTTATGATCCCATTTTTAAAGCGGAATATGATTTAAGCTGTTTGATCTCGTATTTCAAATCAATTATGGAATAAATTATTTTCAAGGGTTTATAAATTTGAAAATAATTTACTTTTAAACTAACTGCGCCCCTCGGTTTCACCCGCGTAAATCCCACAGGAACATTTTTTCGAGATAAAAACTATCCTATGTGGATAATCTAAGTTACCCTCTGTGTGTGCCAAATTTCATGAAAATCGGTTCAGCAGTTTTTACGTGAAAGAGTAACAAACAAACATACAAACCTTCGAATTAATAATACTAGTAGGAGTTTTGGGTAGGAGTGATATCAGATGTAAGTGGATGAAATCTTCTTTATACATATAATTTTTGTGTACATGTGTATTGTGTATGTCACTGAACTTCTCCTAGACGACAGGGACAATTTCGACAAAATGTGTATGTGTGAAAGCCTTGCTTGTGTGGAAATTTATGGGCGTTTGTAGTCATCAACACACCGACTGCTTGTTTGCTCATAATAACAAGTTGACTGTAGAATTTTTTATTGTTACTATTCCGTTGAAATTATGTATTTACTTTACGGTTTTTAACACGATAAAATATAAAGGTACTAGCGAAAACATATCCCTTTGCTCGACGTTTCGGCCGGGTTACACCTGCCATGATCATGAGCCATTTAATTAACGTGTTAAAACCCATAAAACTACTACAAAAAACAAAAGCGTTAGTCTCAAACAACTTCAATAAATGACTTTATTAAAAGGTCCTAAAAAGGAAAAAAATGGCAGTTCTTTTTAAATATGTCCACATAATATGTTATCGCATACTTAAATGTACCCTTCAAGCTTTTCGATACCCTTATTAATGGGGTTGACAAAGAATACATCATCCGCCATTTTATAGCTTCGGCCATTTTGAATAAAATATTAAAACGAGCATGGGGAATACACAAAGGGGTACTAAAATGTATAGGCAAGAAAATGAAAATGTTACCGGCTACAAATAAAAATAATAGTAATATATAAATTAATAGTAGCTTAAATAGTAAAGTACTCAGCGTTTGGAGGTGATACTGACTTGAATGTAATCACATCATGTATCACTGATGCTGTACTGTGAATTTCTGAGCCTCAACATTACATGTTCTTACAGTAATTGTATTTTGTTATTTTGTGGAATACATATTCAATCCAATATGAAGATGATGATAATAAAAAATGTGTAAAGTACATAGAGATATAAAGAAAGAACTATGGTAAAGTACGTGCCACGTCCTTTGAGGACATTTGATTCACGGGCTAGCCTAGTCGTGCCGGTTAAACTCAAAATGAAAATGTCTTCACTGCTCGATTGCCCTATTATACAACTAAAAAATCGACAAACTCGAAATTTTATATTTATTTATCTCTTACTATTTGACATTAGATTTCATTTTAAAAAGTTGAGATGACCTACTAGTAATGTTTGAAGTTCTCATCACTACATAGTATAAAACAAAGTCACTTTCCTCCGTCTGTGTGTCTGTATGGTTTGATCTTTAAAATTATGCAACGGATTTTGAAGGGATTTTCTTTTAATAGATAGAGTGATTCAAGAGGAAGGTGTATATGTATATGAATAACTCCATTTTTGAAGTCCGAAATCCAACCAGGTGAAGATGCGGGCGGAAGCTAGTTGTCGATATAATACAAATATCATCAACAATGATCCCTATCCGTACACTGTGGGAGGGAGGAGAAGGAAGGGGGGCATTCTCTGTGCGGATGTCTATGGCGTCGGTAGTCATGAAAACGGCTCTGACTACTCCTTTTCCCCACTATGCCATATAAGACTGTAGATATCTCTTTCAATGAACGGTAATGCCATAACATCATTATCCGAAATAGAATTGAATAATGATCACATTTGCATATTGAATTTCTGCCAACGAAATGTGTATATTTGAAATCAATCTATACTCTCGAGTTATGAATAAAACATTCCCGAAAAATTGCCTGCGATTAGGGCTGTCCACTATCTAGGTTTTTGCCCAAAATCCAGGTGTATAACATAATAAAAAAAGTGTGCGCTTTAGACCACATAACTGAAGTAAAACTTAATTATTGATTTACAAATTAATTACCGTAGTCACAATGACATTACATTTCATATGATATTTATTTATTAAATACACAAAAGTTTCAGTTAAATCCAATTTGAATTTTGAATTTGAATGACAACTTCCATTGGCCTCGGCCGACGTGAGATTTCTATAACGCTCTCGCCAGCCCCATGTCAACCCAACGTCAACCCGCTACTTTACCCAACAATATTGTATATTCGAGATACCGACTGCAGCGCCATCTGCCCGCCTGATTTGTGAATCTAAACCATTCTCAAATACCTTCAACACACAAAAAATTTCTTCAACATCGGTCCAGTCGTTTAGAAGGAGTTCAGTGACATACACGCACGCAAGAAATACAAATATGTATTAAGATTAATTTTTTTTTATGATATAGGAGGGCAAACGAGCAGCCGGAGCCATTTTCATGACTACCGACGCCCACAAACCTCCGCATACAGGCTATACAGATGCGCTGCCCTCCTTTCTCATCCCACCTCCATGGGCCACCGGCTACTTACACACCGTACGAAACGCGACAGCACAGCTGTCACTTTACGCCAGTCCCGTGTAAGCGAGAGGTACCTCCCCGGTCGTGCCGGCCCAATTCGACTGCATGCACGCATGCAGTGTGGCACTACCTCTTACCAAAGATATAAAGATTTAAGCATTTATAAATATTAGAATTTTTGTATGTTACAGAAATATATTTAATAGGTACATAGAAAAACATCCATCCAGATGGTGCAACAAGCACAACCAAGCTATGTTCCACTGCGCCAGTCGGACCTTTAAACGGTAATCCGGACTCCGACTTAAGCATATATCTTCTCGTTGCAGCTAGTCGTGTTTTCAGCTGCTGTATGTGAATTGCTTTGTAACGCCATAGCATATTGACGCCCATAAATATCCACACAACCCAGACTATGCAGATGCGTTGCCCTCCTTCACCTCCTGCATGGGCCACCGAAAACTCACACACCGAACGAAACGCGACAACATAGCTGTCACTTTACGCTGGTATGATGCTATGTATGTACGCGAAATTCTTTATCCAAATAATATTCTTAAAAGGAATTTCGAAGCGTCACAGAGAAGTTTCAACGTAATCCCAAAAGTATTGCTATCGTAGAACGTTTTGACAGTTAGACAACTGCGCGCGGTAGGTTCTTGTCGACGCGATGGCCGACGCGTTCCGTATTTAAATCGTATTTTAAAAATATATTTGATGTTGTCTTTTTATTTAATAGTATAAGGGGGCAAACGATCAGTCTGATACATTTTCATGACTACCGATGCCCATAGACATCCGCATAGAGGTTATACAGATGCGTTGCCCTCCTTCCTCCATCGGCCTCCATGGGTCACCGGCTACTTACACACCGCACGAAACGCCACAGCATAGCTGTCACTTTACGCCGGTCTCGTGTAAGCGAGAGGTACCTCCCCGGTCGTGCCGGCCTAATTAGGCTCCATGCTACCAGTGAGGCACTACCTTTTACTGCTGATCTAATTTTAAAAATAAGTTTTGGGCTAGGGTTATTACGTACCAAATAACACCGCTTCCTCGAAAACAGTCTTCGGGTATACTCGAGATTAGAATTGCCAGCCCTATCACACGGATTGGGTTCAATGTCACGAGGTCGCAACCTTTGGTTCACTTCAAGAAAAAAACATTCATTTGATTTAATACAAATTGTTTACGATCTGATTCCAAGAGATACAACGCGGCACGCGATATTAGCATTTCCACGAAAAGGTTGGCGTTTTCGTATTCCATGGTAATACGCCGGGCTCGGAGTTGGATGATTTTCAAATAAGGACTGTATTCAGAGTGGTTTTCAGACCTAAACTTTAGAAAAAGGATATTTATTAATAGTTAAAAGGGGAATATAAGAAAGAAAGAATAGGTATATTTTTTTGCACAATCACAATTAACAAATTTACATAATATTTTAAATGGTTGCAAATCCGTCTCAAGATCGGCTTTGGTGGCATAACTGTCAGCGCCAATATTCTTTTTTTCTTTTTGATGTCGCAGGGGAATGCCTTTAAGCACGCTACCCAGGAACCTGGGTGGTTCCCGGGTACAGTGTCGGGCTCGACAACTGGGTTGCTTCTACTCTCTCTTTACAGCACAGCTGTCACTTTACGCCGCAAAAGCAACTAGTAAGATGCCACTATGTAGTGTCATCTTACTAATCATGGCACTATCCAAAAAGACAATCGATTTCTAAATTCCACTGCATTACGTGCAGCCGAATTGGGCCGGCACGGCAGGGGAGTTACCTCTCGCTTACACGAGACAGGCGTAAAGTGACAGCTGTGCTGTCGCGTTTAGTGCGGTGTGTAAGTAGCTGGTGGCCCATGAAGGTTGGAGGAGAAAGGAGGACAGCGCATCTACAGACAGACACACATCCACACAGACAGACAGTATAGCCTACGCGGATGTCTGGGGGCGTCTGTAGTCATGAAAATGTCTCAGACTGCTCGTTTGCCCCTCTATACCATAAAAAACGGCTAAAAACCTCTGCCCTTTCCACAGTAGTTGGTTTTATAGCATCGAAACGCAATATGTCACACATTATTTACAGCCGCCAATAAATTCTCTTTATGATCTACTTATTCACTAGTAAAGGAACTTCCCATTGAAATCTCCCTTTTTTATTTGCGCATTCGTCAACGCCAGTAAACAGTTTTATCGATGTTCTCCCGCAGAAGTCGAATCGAATCATTTCCGGAAAATTCCGTAATGTCTACGTGAGTCATACCCAATATAGACTCGTATTTTGCTTGCATACCTATACATTCATTTATTTATTTCTACCACAAGAGGGCAAACGAGCAATCGAAGCCATTTTCATGACTACTGACGCCCATAGACATCCGCATAGAGGCTATAGAGATGCGTTGTCCTCCTTTCTCCTCCCACCTCCATGGGCCACCTGCTACTTACACACCGCACGAAACGCGACAGAACAGCCGTCACTTTACTCCGGTCTCGTATAAGCGAGAGGTACTTTCTGGGTCGTACTGGCATATTGGCTGTATGTATGCACGCTAAGAGACACAGCCTGTTACAATTTTTTTTATTTTTTTATTACATTCATAAATATCGCAACGATAAAAATTAATAAAACAAAACTGTTACAAAATATAATCTCCAAAGACAAAATTGAAAAATTTCCCCAACAAAACGATTCGCCTCCAATAAAAAGGAATTTATTGAATAAAAATACGCAAAGTCTTCGAAGTTGGAAGCCGCGGACTATTTTCGAAGGCCTCCTTTCAGCCCCAATGATAACTTGGACTTCATTATAAATAATGAACTCGGAGCGAAGTCTTGCAAACTTTAATTTTCTCCCTGTTTTCTTATAAAAAAAAAACGCAAACAAATTACGGGAGCCTTGCCAAGGCAAGAATATATTTTTAGAGTATACATTTTTAGACGCTTTTTTGAGGCAAAAGACAGATATATTTTTTTTCACCTGATGGTAAAAGACTAAAATCATTTATTGTGTAAAATTCATACTTAAAATAATATTAATTATTGGAGAATCATTATACTTATAATTAATCGCGATGAAGCTCTGAACAGGGAAAAAATGGAGGGAGGCCTTTGCCCAACAATGGGACACATAATGGTCTTGATATAATACAATATAATAATACTTAAAATAGTCTATATTATATAAAACAATCATTAGTAACATGTAACTATGACGTTGCATAATTGGTCTCATGCTCGGCATTTGCTGGCATAGCTGTCAGGACCTCCCCACCGAAGATACTAACACCTTGCCATGGCTGGCGTGTCTGTGTGATACCCATGGATATGTCGAACAGGCCTACCTACACCTGACAGGCTTGTGGGAAAGGCCTGACTAAGAGCAGCTCAGCTGAGGAGTCCTCCACCCGTCTCTCTGAATCAGCAGACTGCGGCGTGGGCAGAACCTACTGATGAGTCCCATTCGGACGCATTGTGGCGTCAGGAATCCTCCACCCGTCTTTATGAATTAACAGATCGCGGAGTGGATTGGGACGAGCGACAGGTCCAATTTTGGACAGATTGATGGCGTGCTCTTTTGGGGCACTGGCGCCGAGGTCCGGACGGGAACCTGACCCCATTACACATTTCCGACTCCGTTGTAGTGGGGACTGTTCAGAGGCAGCCGGACTGTCCCCAAGGAGGAAAAGTCTGACCTTTTCACCGAGGCCAGTTTGCCTTCATGGGACCTCAGAAACTTACACACCGCACGAAACGCGACACATAGCTGTCACTTTAGACCGATGTCAGCAAGAGGTACCTCCCTACTCGTGCTGCCCCGACTAGACATCAATGCGGCATGGCACTACCTCTAAGTTGCAATGATAAACGTATAGTCAAACAGGTCCAGTAGTTTTTGATCCTATTCAATGCGAACAAACAATAAAATTTTAATAGACCTACGCCGCTGGGCCGTCAAACGGTAATTCTACAATCATTATTTTTCTTTCGTATCTACAAGATTTATTGCCGAATCTTACAAAGCTATCGTATAAGATGGCGCCAAGTTTATTAAATTCTTATCTGAATTCAGCAACTGCGTAGCGATCTGATTTATATAACGCTTAGACGTCTAGATTTAAAATAATTTATGGCCATAACTTTCGTCTTTTGTTCAAACTTAATTGGAAAATTAGAATAACTAATAACTATTTCGTTACATTGTTAGTGAATTGCGTCAGAATTTATTTGTGTTTCTTGAAATGCTGTAAATATCGCAGTGTTTTTTGTTTTATTTCTTGCAAAGGAGAATCTTCGTAACTGTTATTGTGTATTTCGATACTAACATTGTTTATATTTTTTGTGTTTTAAAACACAGTTAATAATTTATTTAATAAGTTTACTTTTTTATGGTATAGGGAAGCAAACGAGTAGTCGGAGCTACTTTAATGACACACCCATAGACATGCGCATAGAGGCTATACAGATGTTTGGACCACTGGCTACTTACTCACCGCACGGAACGCGACAGCACAGCTGTCACTATACGCGCGTCAAGTGTAAGCGAGAGGTACCTAGATAGAGGCAATTCGGCTGCTTGCTTGCACTACTTTTCACTAAATTGTATAATACCTAATATTTCTCTGTTATTATTTTATGCTTGCGACATTATGCTTTCCAATATTTTCCCACCTAGAGTTTTGATTCATATAACTTTTCATTACTATTGCACAACGCTTTCACTATTGATAGCAATTTGGTTTGCGTAGAATTTAGAGTAATAAATTTAAAAATATATATATTAAATGGATATAAACTAAGTCAATATAAATCTGAAGAAATTATACAGAAGAAGACATGTAAATTGATCTATTTGAGTCAGTAGGAGTAAGATTTTTGTGTCTGTACATATGTATTTATTTTATGTAGATTTCGTCATTGTTGGAAAATTCTCTCTCCTCCCATTACACATAATGAGAAATTAAGAAAATGTAATGTGTAATGTAAAAAAAAAATAACAAACAGCTATTTTGATCACTTTGAGGTAAAGGTAAATGTCACGTCGAGAAAAACTGGAGAGCCTGAAAATAGATTTGAATGGCGTCTGCGGTACTGGTAAAGGCCTGGCCAAGTAAAAGAAAAGATTCACTTTTTAAAAACTCCACGAAGTACATCGCCAAAAACAATCTAAATAAAATAAGAATTTGGTGACTTTAGAGAATTAATGTAATGGAAAAACTTGTGTACGCTCAAGTATTTTAGACAAAGAGCTCGCTGTGAAATGAGATGTTGCACGGGTAAATAGTTTAAGAAATGAAACTTACAACGGTACCCGCTACAAATAATACTTAACATAAATTTATTATACAAACAAAGAGGACGGTCCATTTCAGAGGTGGTCATTTTTATAACATGAATAGAAAAATATATAATAATAAACGAGCTAAAATAGAAGTTTTACATTTTTTTATTCACTTATAAAACTTATCGGAACGGTACGGTGTGAAAGTAGCCGGTGGCCCTTGGAGACGGGAGAGGGAAACAGGGCAAGGCATACCCTCTATGCGGATATCTATGGGTGTAGGTAGTTATGAAAATGGTTCCGATTACAGGTTGGCCTGTTTATACTATAAAAAAATAGGATCACGAAATAGTAATCTATACTGAATAAAGCTGAAGGGTTTGTTTTTTTGTTTGTTTGAACCCGGTAATCTCTGGAACTACTGTTCTTATGAAAAATTCTTTCAGTATTAGTTAGTCCATTTAACGAGGCAGGGTATAGACTACTTTTAACCGACTGCAGTGAAAAAATCGGATTCATGTAAACGAAGTCGCGGGGATCCGATAGTTGACTACACAGTGCATTATTATTCTCAGACTAGCTATAAGTTAGCTGTTATTAATTTAATAGTTTCCACGTAATAAAGTGCTTGCACGAAATGCAGCTTTAATATTATTTCGAGCTGGTATTTTCAAATTGCAACTTAATATTTGGAGAGTAATTTAGTTGAGGAAATTAATGGAGCAGTGGAACATCTACATTAATATTGTTGATGGAATGTATTGTCACTTCTTGATGAAAATTCATATTATACTTTTATTAAATAATATACTTTTTTATACTATTTCCACTTTTTATTAATAAGAGACGGTATTTAATGAAAGTATATTTATGCTTATCTCACTAGGTTCGTATAGTCAAAGAAATTGCTCATTTAATCCCTGTTTATTTTTAATTTTTTATGATTCGTATTGTGAGTAGTATTAGTTCATTTTTTGAGCTTTCTTTTTCTTATTATTATTTTTAGGGACATACGAGTAGTCTGAAATTTTTTGGTCTATGTCCGCTTAATTGTTCCCACGCCGGTCCCATTCGAGTGCGAGACAGAATAGCACTACCACTTACAAAATGTATATTTAAACGTGATGGAAAAACTTTCATCCGTTATTTAAAAGAATAGCGCAAATGATTGATTTGACATGCGAGTAGATTCCAATATTTTGGATTTCTATGCCAATAATAAGATATTTTCTGGTTTATGTTTATTTTATAAGATTCAATCACATAAAAACGGATAAAAAACAAAGGTTTAAAGTGTTTTCTTCAACACTGACATATTACATGTACTACTTATGGCTGGTAAATAAGATATCATTGTAATTTAATTTCTGACACACGAAGCTCACAGACTGCCAATAATTGGGATGTTTACCCTAGAAGATTATATTATGGAGGAGTTCAGAAACCTTTTCAATTTATGTGACATAAAACAAAAAAAAAAAAGTAAAACGAGCACACACGTGCAACATGCAAACAGCGCGGCATGCACGCCGAAGTCTTTGTAATAAATTATTAAGTATAGATACGAATTATTTACTTTATATATGAATAATGTTATTACTATATTACATTTTAAATACACACGTTATTTTTTTGTTATTTTACGGGTTTTAACACGATATATGACGTTGTAACACGATATATCGTTATTATGATGTAAAGCAAATATTTTTTATAAAAGTTATTTTTTATAGTACGGTCGAACCTTTTCTTTCTTTTTAAGTGGGCCGCCCGGGGGAGCTGGGTTATGCCACACCTATTAGTACAGTCGAACCTGGATAAAAGAAAACTGGTTAAGTGAGAAAACTCTATAAGTGACAACAATGGTTCCCGTTTCATTCCCGACTACCTTTAATGAATGTGGAAGTAAGAGGTAGTGCCATGCTGCATGCATGCAAGTAGCCGAATTGCGCCGGCACGACCGGGGACAGACACGAAACCGGCGTGAAGTGACAGCTGCGCTGTTGCGTTTCGTGTCTGTCCCTGCGTGAGCTGTCGAAGTCGACTGCTCGTTTGCCCCTCTTTACCATAAAAAAAAAGTAGATAAATATTCAAGTCAGTGGTTTGTCGATATTGTTGATCCTCAATCGATATTAGTATTAAATACACCGATATTAGACGAGGATTGTTGAATCTCGACATTGACAGGAATATCGATCGGGGAAGAGCTTTCGAAGAAGGTATTATGTTCTATAATGTTGTAACTGCATCGCGTGTTTTACCCTCGTAAGTTCGACTCATAGAAATAGTCACCCATATTACAACCCCGTTAGATATTGAAATTTAAAAAATATATTTTATTTTATGGTGTAGGGAGGGCTAACAAGCAATGTCAGCCATTTTCATGACTACCAACGCCCAAAGACATCGCACCGTTGCGGTGCCCTCCTTTCTCCTCCCACCTCCAAAGGCCACCGGCTACATACCGCACGAAACGCGACAGCACAGCCTGTCACTTTACGCCGGTCTCGGGTAAAAATATTTTTGAAGTAAAACTTCTTTATGCGTGCTTAACTCGGGGAAAAAGCTGATGAATGCCTGACGAGAGCGTTACGAAAAGTGTGATCGGGGAGGCGAACGGAAGTTGAGAAGATATCAGTAAAATGTAGCATTATTCACACAATCACTATCATTCTGTCAGTTCATAGTTTTACAAAGTCAATGTTAGATATTTCTGTCTAAAACGGTAATTTTACCAGCTTCTCTTATCTGACAAAAATAGACCCTACGCATTTTTAGGGGATTGGATTATATTATTTCTTCTTTCGTACCTCTTGTAATTATATTGCCGAATAAGGCCTCACTTTCATAATCCGGCACTTCGTATGGATAAGAGTCTGAAAGGCTTAAAAAGGGATCCGGGATCAAGTTAAGAGGCCAATTTGGAATTTTGTATGATACTTCTGTTCGTATGTGGCGAGAATTCGGTACTCGACCCAATGCAACTTTTTAAATTATTTAAGAGGACAAATATGAAGACATCCGCATAATGGTTATCTGATGTGTTGCTCTCAATCCCTTCTCCCGTCCAGTGGGTCACCGGAAACTGACAATCCACACGAAACGCGATAGCCCCATTTATGTAGCATGTGAGTAAGAACTAAGGCTGCGGCCTGGATGCACGCGTCTAAAGCGTCTTAGGCGTCTAAAGCGTCTTAGTGAATATCATGGCCGCCAGGCGTCGTGAAAACCTCGTCCCCGCACCACCCGCCCCGCCCGCACCGCGCGTTTTAGACCCACAATACACAAGTGACTTTTACTACACGGCGACGGGTGCGGCGACAGCGAAATCCTGCGATTCATCGCAATAGTCGATCGGCTGCGACCGGTATCGACTGCATTTAGACGTTAATTAGAAATACAAATAGAAAAATCTTTATTTAGGTACATACACATTACACATATTACACTGTTATACGTAAGCCATTTAAAAAGAAAGAGAAAAAATAAAAATACAATTGTGATAACTTAGCCTACGACTTAATTCTAAGGTATATGTGGCGGTAGGTGGCGTATAAAATAAATAAGAGATAACATAAAGAATCTACATGTAAGAGACAATGCATAACAGTGTAATACACCAAGTGCCCAAAAAGGAGACCACTCAGTTGGATGACTGTAGATTGTACCACAGTCCTGGTATTACGTGGCCCCTGAATTATGAACATTGGCGTCTAAGTCATCACGTTTGGCGTCTTGAAGTGTGCGCCACACGTATTTAATTTATGCATACGGGGATTAACGCGAAACCAACCGTTATTTCTCCTGACGTTTCGACCGGGTTGCACCGACCGTGGTCACAGTATGACTGAAGCAGCGGTGTTAGGGCTCCGTCGACGCGGTAGAATCTTCATCTACCGGCATCGGCAACATATTAATTTTTCTCCATGTACCGTCACACACAACACTGACACTGTCACTTAATTTTCGATTTTTAACCGACTGATCACAGGGAGGTTTTGTTTTTGCAACCACTGGATTCCATGCCGGTGATAATTTTAGGCCGTCCTCCCGATTGAAATTATTTGGGTGCTTTCTGATTTCAATCGCCTCGCGTACCATTCTTGAGTGATAATGGCGATCCGCGGAAAGGACTTGTGTGTGATAAAGTAGTCGCTACGTTCAGCGTCTAAAAAGTGTGTGTGAGCTGTCGCCCTTAGATGCGTGCGTCCAGGACTCGCCTCGTCAGTTTAGCTATAATGCATTGCTCGATATTACAAAATTTTGCTACTGAGCGGTCGCGGTTTTTTTCTTCCTTAGCAAATTTAAAACTTTCTAAGGCGAAGCTTCACTAGATTCGTATCTATCTATCTATTAGATATTTATTTACATACATATAATAAAACTGTAAGAAGAACGTCAATTTGTCTGTGTCTTGTGCGGTGTTCACGCAAAAACTACTGGACGGATTTTGATAAAACTTATTTTGTTATATAGGTATTAGTCCTAGCTAACATATAGGTTACAAATTATCAATACAAAAAATGTCGCAGTCGGAATCTCAACTTCAAATACACTATGTACGGCAAAATAGTGGGTTGATAATTCGACCACATAATAATACACGTTACTATGACAATATATTTTCCTAAATTGAAAAGACAGCATCTGGAGGATCCATTAGTATATTATAGAAGTCTAGTACTAGTGGTCTTAAGCTTACGCAAATATTATTCATTAGAATAAAACTAATTTAACGTGTGGAATGTCCACCAGTGAAACTTCGGGATTGTTAAACGATTAGATAAACTACGATAAAATCAATTAAAATAGTTTAATTGTAATTTTAACATTGCTTTCGAAGAATTAGTGTTTATAATAATTAAACATGTATTATATTTTTACTGGACTAATTGTTGTTACATTAAAGTGTGTATTGTATATAAATATACTTAACTGCAGCGCCATCTGTCGGGTTGATTTGTGATACTGAACCATTCTCGAATACCCTTCAAAACACACAAAAATTTTCGTCAATATCGGTCCAGTTGCTTAGGAGGAGTTCGAAATTGCTTCGGAATTGTTTACATATCCTAGGATATGTATACAAATCCCTAGATTTCATAACTTTCCGGTAACATATACATACACAAGTATATATCGATTTATACTATATATAGGATTGAAATTAGTGTGGCGAATAGTAATCTATATACATAGATATAATAAAATCGTAAGAAACTCAAACTGTACATTGGATATTTTTTTTAAATACTTGGGGCGTGATCTACAATGGATTTACTTCAAATTCTGAAATGAATATTACTAACAGGTCGGGTCAACATATAGGCTACCTAGTTATTATCTTGATATTTCCACGGGATCGAAACCTATGCAGATGAAACCGAGGGGCGCAGCTATTTAAATTCGGCTACATGCACACTTGTAGCATGGCACTATCTCTCACTAAAATGGTTCGCTAACAACTTTCTCGTGCATACAATAAGCTAGCTGCGCCCCGCGGTTTCACCCGCGTAAATCCCACAGGAACATAAATCGAGTGGGCCCGATGGAATTCCACCGATTGTGTTGAGAACCTGTGCTCCTGAGTTGACTCCGGTCTTAACGCGTCTTTTCCGATTGCCTTATTCTCTTGGCGTCGTTCCAAAAGCATGGAAGATAGCTTTGGTGCATCAAAAAAGGGAACCGCTCCGATCCGTCCAACTACCGACCTATAGCTATAACCCCCCTTCTGTCAAAGATCATGGAATCGATCATCAACTGCTAGCTCCTGCGTTACTTGGAGTATCACCAGCTGCTTAGTGACCGCCAGTACGGTTTCCGTCAAGGTCGCTCGGCGGGTGATCTTTTAACTCTCCTTATTCACCGGTGGGCGGAGGCAGTTGAATCGGGGAAGCATTGGCGGTTAGTCAGGACATAGCGAAGGCCTTCGATAGGGTTTGGCACAAAGCACTTATCTTTAAACTTCCTGCTTTTGGGCTTCCTGTGAAATTAAGTGACTGGATCGCCAGTTTTTTGACAGACCGGAGCATCAAGGTCGTTGTCGACGGTGCATGCTCGGATCTCATGACTGTCAATGCTAGCGTTCCACAAGGCTGTGTCCTGTCTCCCATCTTGTTTCTCCTGCATATCAATGACTTGCTGCTGACCAGCGGCGTCCATTGTTATGCGGATGACAGCACGGGTGACGCCTTATACACGGAACAAACTTGTGTCTGAGGTCGAGTCTTTGTTAACAAAGTCTCGGATTGGGGCCGACTAAATTTAGTCCAATTTAACCCTAATAAGACTCAAGTTTGCGCGTTCACCGCAAAAA
>LUGF01046215.1:139859-153577 GCA_001625245.1 Calycopis cecrops | reverse complement strand
ACCAAATCCAAATTTCCCAAGTCCCAAGTCCCATAACACGATATTACTTTGTTGGTTAACCGGAGGACAGGAGTTGCCAAACTTTGTCCGTTAGCGGCGCACCGACATAATAACATTCTTGACTCATTTCGGATTCAGCTGCCATGACGTGTATTAGAGACTAGCGTTTCAAATTCGTTGCGGGTCCTAGACAGTTTTAGCATTTACCTTCCTGAGGTCATATCAAAGGTTGTGGTTGCCGGTTTGCCTCCTCCGGATCCTGATCCTGGCGACACAGGAGTAGCAGCCGTAGGAATGTATGGGGGAGAAGCCCGTAAAAAAAATTTGGGACTAGCATTTCACTCGCTTAGTCTTCCCCCAGTGCAGATGCTAGACCGGATTAAAATATTCTCCAAGCACTAGATAGTAAGTTGTATGACCACTAACTTCCTAAAACTACAATCCAACTGCAAATATCACTTGGTCTGAAGACTCGAACGCGGGACCTCACGCATGTTGATAACAAGCTAACCGAAAGACTAGTTTAGTTGTCACTCGCAATGCCAATTGCAATGGCTAAAATAATGCAATCGTAGTGTCGCTTGTTACAATAAAACAATTTTAACGAATTTTATCACGGTTTATTTAATTATTTAACAAGCCCGACGTTTCAGAAGCCTTATGGTACATGAAACGTCGGGGCTGTAAAATAAATAAATAAACCGGGTTAAAATTCGATAAAGAACTTCTATTGTAATGAGTAATATGCGCGTAAACTAAAGACATCATCATAGTGCCTTTGCTGGAAATATTGAAAATAAAAAAAGTGTGTGTGTTTTATACCACACAACTGAAGTAAAAACATAATTATTAGTTTTCATTAACGTAGTTACAATGACATAACATATTGTCATATGATATTTTTATTTTTTTAATACAATAAAGATTCACTTAAATCGAATTTGAATTTGAATGACAACTTCCATTGGCCTCGACGATGTGTGATTTTTGTAACGCTCTCGCCAGCTTAACTCTCCAAGTAAAGCGCGCGTATAGAAGTTTTACTTAAAAAATATAATTTCCCAAAATACAAGAAATTTAGTTTGAATAATACAAGCAGGAGTGAGACGACATGGTAATATTATATGCATTTATTATTATATCACAACTGCGGTCAAATAACAACATATTTGCCCCAATAACCGGCTGCACGATCGCCAAAGAGGACGTTTTATTTCTGCCCCCTCGCGATGTACGCAAATCGAATATCGACAAAAATGGCCGCGTTTTTGTCGCTCGAAGCCACAAAAAATACATTTTCATTCGTTGAATTCAACAAACATTTCGTTTTGTGGCCGTATTGTGTGAAATGTGACAGATGACAGCCGCTTGGAGTTGTTATTAAAGACTTTTATGTATGTCGTACAATTAAAGGAGGCTTTATTTTAAATTAATAGCTTAGCTTAGTAAAAGGTAGTACCACGCTGCATGCTTTCATGCAGACGATTTGGGCCGCCACGACCGGGGAGGTACCTCTCGCTTACACGGGACCGGCGCAAAATGACCGCTGTGCTTTGGTGTGTAGATGGTGGCCCATGGATGATTAAGGTGTAGTTAGTCCCGAAAATGACGCCAACTGCTCGTTTGGTCCCTTATATTATAAAAAAAAAACTGTATGTATAACATCGGGCCAAGGAGACGTACAAAACTGAATCGTCTCCTTTGTTTCAAAAAGAATCTCACTGCCTCTGGCTGCTCTTTCCGGCGGCCCACTTTGAGAAGCCCTGCCTCAGGGACGGCGCGGCGGGGAGGGGGCAGGGGAGGCACTCTTATTGTGTATCTTTTAAACTCAAACACTTCGTGTCGACTTCGGAAAGGCGTCGTTTTTGTTGTGACAATGGAATCGAATTATTATAACTTTAATTAATATACATAACTAGTTGCGCCCCGCTGTTTCACCCGCGTAAATTTACATCCCATAGGAACATTTTTTCAGGATAAATCCTATGTGTTAATCCAATTTACACTCTATTTGTGTGCCAAATTTTTTGCGTGAAGGAGTAACAAACATACAAACTTTCGCCTAATATTATAATATTATAATATTAGTAGGATATTATAAGTAGGATATCAAAAACCGTTTTACATAGTAAAAAAGTATAATTGTCTTGTTTGTCATTTTGTGTCTCATATAGATGTATTGCGCTGTTGTGAAGCAGTTAATATGTGTATTTCTTGTCTATCTATCTATATATAAAACTCAAAGGTGAACTGACATAGTCATCTATCAACGCACAGCCCAAACCACTGGACGTATCAGGCTGAAATTTGGCACGCACGTAGATGTTATGACGTAGGCATTTTTAAAAATTCAACCTCTAAGGGGGTGAAATAGGGTGTTGAAGTTTATATGGCTTTCTTAGAAATTAAACGCGGGTACAACCGTCGGCACAGCTAGTATAAATATACCTACATTAGAATTAACTTTTTTTAAGCAGTTGGATACACGACTATTTATAACAAAAAATATATCCCCATCTCTACAACGAAGTTACTCAGACGATTTTTATCTCGGTACAAAGAAATGTCGGTGAAATATTTTAACAAACATTTATTATTGTACATTTCTTTACTTTATCTATTTTCATTCTATTCTCTTATTCTTTTATCTCGTATCTTTATTAATTTTAATCCAACTTGTTTTTGTTGGGAGCCAGAAACACGGGCTTGTAAAAGTAGAGCCTTAAAAATGTCCACATTTTTTGTTACGATGTTAATATTGTTTTTTTTTAACTCATTTTCATTAGGTAATTATACGGCCTTGTTATTAATTATTATATAAATAGCTATTCAATCCATTTAAATATCTTATCGAATGATTCTAAATAGGATTATAATAAATCTATCGGTATATAAATGTGTTGCATATAAAAAACTACACTCAACACCATGCACTATTTATGTTTAAATTCTATTTCTTAGCCTACTGAAGTTCATAAGTATATTTTTTATTCCTTCAGGCAAAAACTACTGAACTAATTTGATTGAATTTCAGCATATTTGAAACTATTTATATTACAGTCTGGAATAACATAACGATACAAGCTTAGTATATAAATTTGAAGGTAGGTATGGATGCTTGTTATTCTTTCACGCAAAACTACTGCACAGATTTAATTTGAATTTAAAAGAGATATCTAGAAATTTCAATGTATGCAAATACTTCCACACAAACAACGGAAATCGCGGGGCAGAGCTATCTGTGACTGTCACTTACACGTCAGCAACACGGGCAGACATCTCTGTGCCTGAGACGTCGGCGGGTGGGCGGCTGTCGGTAACAGACACTTTATTGACAACTACCGTCTTTCGATAGACAGCCGCAGCGGGGCAAAATGTGCTTTATTGTGTTGGTTATACAGTTGAATTTCACGTGTGACGCGATGTTAGATTTTATAAAGTGAAAACTCTTTAGTAAAGCAAGGAATTGATTTATTCCTGTGACGTCACCGTCAGTGACGTGGCAGCTGACAGTAACAAGGTA
Organism: Calycopis cecrops; assembly: GCA_001625245.1. NCBI lineage: Eukaryota > Metazoa > Arthropoda > Insecta > Lepidoptera > Lycaenidae > Calycopis > Calycopis cecrops. Next base: position 150,054 of record LUGF01046215.1, on the reverse strand, counting down.
AATGCCGTCATGACCGGGGAGGCACCTTTCGCTCACGTGCCTCTGATGGCTATGTTATCACGTTTTTGAGTATCCGGTGGCCCTTTAGATAAATGTAGTGAAATAATGCAACGCTTCTGCATATTGTTCTATTACTGCCCCCCCATGCTATTTAAAAAGACCATATTAAGATAAATTTACTAACACTAGTGTAATTTAATCTGTTTTATTATTTTTTTTAACAAGATAAAACGGGATAATGTCATAGTCGTCTCTTTCTCTAGAGTACTGTAGTAGAGTAGTAACTTTATTTCACCGAGCTTAATGTAACTGCAAAGTTTAATCTTTTTACATCTTACACAAAACGCTAGCTCATACAACCTGAACAGTTTGTGAACTGGTGAGACAAAATATTTATATATAGATAGATGAAAAGTTTATCTAAGCAAAAAGAAAAGCTGAGGAGCTTTACCCGTGACTCTAAAACCGTATGTTATATGTATATATATAATATATGTTATATTTGTTAGTTTTAGAAAGAATCTTTGGACCTATAAAATCACTGTAAAAATTCTGTCCAAATCCATCACGCTATTCCAAAGATTACCCCGTACTAACAGATCGACAGGCATACATACATTTTTAAATGATCATATATGTGTATTATAAAGTAACATACTTATTCTTCTTCTTGTTAATGGCACATACTAAAATATTTGAAGAGATTAGATTTTGCCAGCCCAGTAGTTCGATACTGAAAGGCTAGCACCTGAGACCTTCATCAGGTCGACTTTAGTGCGGGTGGTAGGACACAGAGGACAGGACATGAAATGGGACATTTTTTACGTGTGTGGGTGCACACGTAAAAAAGCTAGTTAACCTAAAACCACTGGCAGAAACTTCGATTTTCTATTTAAGTATACGTTTTAATTAAAAAAAATATATATATAAACAACAACAGAAACACATCTTAACGCCACCTTCCCATCGGAAAGGCAGAGAGAACCGAGCGCCCTCACGACACCTACACACTTGTGTTGATTTTTCCTTCATAACTTACCATTACCGAACTGTCTGAGCACACCCTATTTAGTTTTCGCATCAACACATTCTCGAACACAATTATTATTACCAAAATCCTACTATACTGTAGGCACGTAAATAAATATAAATAAATAAATAAAAAAGTAAAAAATAAATATTGTGTGTATATGTTGTGTAAATTACTACTAATGATTTTATGTTACTACTCACTGAGTTTACGAACATTTGAATCCAGCCCAGGATCCTGACACACACACACACATACGCGCGCGGGTCTCCGAGGTACTCGACCCCGCCCCTCCCCCCGCGGTTACGTTTGACATCTCCGATATTGGGTTAAGTGCTGTATGACGAGAAATGTGAAATTAATTTCATTATAAATTCAAAATGTGATTTAGTTTGTTAATTAGTTATTGCACTGTATTTTATAAGGCTAACGAGCACTTGGCAGTCGTTACAGTGGCTCCGACGCCCACAAACATCTGCAGAGGCCATACAGATGCGACTCTTCTTTCTTCTCCCTCTCCTTGGGCTAGCGGCTACTTACACAGAGCACGAAACGCAACAGCACAGCTGCCACTTTACGCCGTTATTGTGTAAACGAGAGGTACCTCCACGGTCGTGCCGACCCATTTCAGCTGCATGCATCATCCATTTTTTTTATTTTTGAGTTTTTTTGATTTTTAAGAAATAGAAGATCGAGCTTTAATTTCATTTATTTAATCAATATAGTGTGAAAAGTTCTTATCTTATAGTATGAGAAGGCAAATCAGCATGTGAAATCTTTTTTACCTACCGACGCCTTCAGACTTCTACAATTCTATTATGGGCCACCGGAAACTCACTAACCACGCACTGACACCATAGTTGTCACTTCTTAGCAGTTCAGCGTGAGATGGTGTTGCCCAGTTCAGCTGCAATGCATAGCAAACTTAATTATACTCATTAATTATATTAACATAATGCTGGAACAGAAATCGGAATATTTGATTGCCTCGATATTGACACTGTCATAATCGAATAATTATTGGCATTAATAAATTAATCAGGCCGATACGAGTATGATGAATGAATGTATTTAGCAGCACACACATTTTCATGTCAATCCGTAATTTATATTAATGTTATGTGTATCACTGTCATCATTAAGATCCCTAATTATTTTTAAGTATGATAATTAGATAGAAGTTATATATAAGCGTTGCCCTCCTTCCTCCTCCATGGTATTACTTACACACCGCACGAAACGCGACAGTACAGCTGTCACTTTATAGCTGTACGGTGTGAGAGAAACTACAAGAGGGATCATGCTTGCAAGCAGCGTAGTTTTTCAAAATTGTAGTATTCTTTTTAATCCAACAAATTTGAAAGGCATGTTCGAAACTTTGATAGCGCAACTTAATGGTTATACTCAATAGTCGCTAACAGTGACACCACCCCTTGTAATTGAACGAAATTGATACGTCTCAACGAAAGTACCATTAAAACTTTTTGCAACGCAAAATCAGCAACTTCTATCTTTTAATTATTATTATTCACTTCATACCCTTTGTTCAAAATAAATTTATTATAATATTACAAATTTTGTTTAATGGTGTTGAAACGAGGATGTTATGGTTTAAATTTTTATGCCTATTAGAGCTTAAGAACTAGTTAGTGTTCTTTTTTATGTTAGTTTTACCATAGTTTCTCAATAATTGTAAAAATTTGGGAATGAGCGAGACAGCCCCAACACAAGTAATCTTTTACTTAATGGGGATGCCTCACGATTATCATGTAATGTTGATTTTTTGAGAAATAAAAATTTATTTATTTATTTATTTATTTATACCCTAATTGTCTTAAGAACTTACAAACATAATCGCTAACACTGACACCACACCTTCAATCGCTGCCACTCAAAACCCACCGACAGTGAGACCACACGTGTATTTTATGAAATTGATTCCTCTCATCACAGGCGCCGATATCGCTGCTTCTATAAAGTTTGTATTGAAACTTCTGCTCACATATACCCTTGTAATCACATTCGCTAATTATAACTCTACATCTTCGTACATTCAATCAATCAAGCAACATCAGCCTTTACCGCGGCCTGTCTCAATGAACGCCAAGATGACTGATCTCCATCATTTCATCATTCATATATATATATATCGCCTTGCTAAACGCGACCGCCTGTGCAACTTATGAGAAATCAATGAATTGCTTGCGTAATGTTACTTTTTCTATAATCTAGTAATAATAATAAGTCTTCTATTTAGATTTACTAATACTAATAATAATAAAGTGAGAGGTAGTGCCACACTGCATGTTTGCACGCAGCTGAATTGGGTCGGCACGACCGGGGACCTCTCGCTTACACGAGACCGGCGTAAAGTAACAGCTGTGTTATCGCGTTTCGTGCGGTGTGTAAGTAACCGGAGGAGAAAGGAGGGCAGTGCATCTGTAAAGCCTTTATGCGGATGTCTATGGGAGTCATATGTCTTGAAAATGGCACCGACTGCTCGTTTGCCCCCCTATATCATAAAATAATAAGCTGCAGAGTTTGTTTGAACACGCTAAATCAGAAACAACGGGTTCGGATTAAATATTTCTTTGTAGTGTTAGATATTTATCATGTTATACTTATAATTGGTCCTTTTATCGAGGAAGGCTAGAGGTTGTGCACCGTTAAACTACAACTTTAAAAAGTTGAGTGAGTACCTCATTTTAAACAGCAAAGCGCTGCTAGCTCGCTATCAGTGAGACCGCACGTCTCGATATAATTGGAGCAAATTGATTCCTCTTAAGGCAATTGCGGAACTTTTGTTTCTGTTTAGTTTGTGTTGTAACTTCCCGTCGGTGCGATGTTCTAATTACTCACAGTTTCGGGGTTTATTTAATCTTTAAGAAAATAGCGTCTGAGATTTGAGGAGAAAATAAGTGAACGGGCCAGCGTAACTCCAGCGCAACGCTTTACAGCTTAGTTTGCGTCTCTTTTTCCACTTCAGCCTCAAATTCCAGTAATGTTTCAGAGCTGAAAGAATGTTTTATAGTATAAAAAGGCAAACAAGCAACCATAAGGTGTTCGCACATTATATCGACTCGACGTGGACTCGACTTCAACGCAACTCGACGTCTGCCATTCAAATGTTACCTTTATGATGTGTATCTTAATAATGAATTAGTCAACTTTGTAAGTTGTTTATAGGTGGGCAATGCGTGGTTATAAAGTTGACTAATTTATTGTTAAAAATAACTTTTATTTCTGGTGTTTCGGCCTATACTATAAAAATATAACTACGCATCCATTTTCCGCCTACAGTGGGACCACACGTGGAATCAATTCCCTCACCGAAGGCGATACAAGTTCGACTCAGTGGAGATTGTGTTGTGTTTGTGTTGCCCTCCGCTTACTGTTGCAGAGATACATTTGAAACGACTTCCAATATGTATAGATCAGGGGTTTCCAACCTTTTCTTGGCCACGGACCACTTTTATATTATAGGTGTAATAAAAATTCTCACTCACTGCACGGCAACAAACGGCTTACCGCCCGCTAAATTTAAAATCATTTGCGGACCATATTTTGGCTTTTGCGAACCACCGGCTAAGAACCACTGGTATAGATCATTGTTTTATCAGATCATTTTAAATAATGTTGGGGAAAATGTCCGTTATATTGTTTGTGATGTTTAGAAGTTTTTTGGTAAGAGGTCAACCAAGCTACCAATTGATACGTTTGCTCGATACCGGAGTAAAATTACCGCTGTGCTGTCAAACTTCTGAGGTGTGTGTGGCTTATATGTAGAGTTATTTTAGTTTTCTTTTCGATACGGAATTCCAAAATCAATCGTAATCAAAAGTAAAAAAATATGGCCCAAATACTTTCTTCGCCTTATAAACCGCGTAGCTTCCACATGTAGCACTTCGTAGCACTCTGTAGCCCCTCTACACCGCGTGTGCTACGAAACGAGGCGTCGAGCAAATACAGTCATTGTCATGCGGCGCTAGCTCATTTCATGCGGGATGAGTTTTTCTTGAGGAAGAAGAAAATGGGCGGGTAGAGCACGTGCGTTATTTACTTCTGCAGATGTTTATGGGCGTCGGTGGTCGTCAATTAATAATAATCTTAACTTTTCAATTCTGATTAATGATTTGTCACTGAAACCTGTAAAACCGAAGTTCGTGGTTTTATTTATATTTTACTTGTAGGCCAGCACGACGGCGGAAGTGCTCACATGCTGCTAAGTGTTCATGTATCTGTAGTAGTGTATCTGTAGTCAAAGAATCTCAAAAATTCTATAATTATTTTATAAAATAATGACTATCATTATCAATTTTGAGATAAACATAGAAACAGAGATGGAAACAGCTAATATAAGTAGCCGCTTCCTATATCTATATATAAACTTGTTTCGACTCTGCCCTCTCTTCGCGTTAATAATGCAATGACGTCAGTAGTCGGTAGCAATTTTATCGATCGTGTTCTAAATTCGATCAAAGATGATTTGGAACTATTTGTAGACTATCGACGGCCACAAACAAACACACAATTGCTCATTATTGCCAATCCTTAAAAATGCAGACGTGTCGCCTTTCCTCCTTCTTTCTAGTATTTTTTTTATTGTGTAAGAGGGCAAACGAGCAGTCTGAGCTACCTTCATGACTACCGACACCCACAGACATCCGCATAGAGGCTATACAGATGCGTAATTACCAGTAGACTAGTTACTAAGTTACCAGAGCCTCAGAAGCCATACGAAGCGCATCCGCACAGCTGTCACTCTACGGCGGTGTAAGCGTTGTTGAGAACACCCCGGTCGTGCGCGCCCAGTTCGCCTGCACTACCTTGTAGAATTGAATCCTACTTATGTTATAAATGCGAAAGTTTATATGTTTCTTTGTTACTCCTTCATGCAAAAACTGCTGAACCGATTTTCATGAAATTTAGCTCATGTATTACTCTCTCACTTATTACTCATGTATTATATACATAGAGAGTAACTTGAATTAACACATAGGTTAGATTTTATTCCGAAAAAATGTTCCTGTGGGATGGCATGGGTGAATTTTATATTGCCACGGGATCGAAATTTACCCGGGTGAAAGCGCGCGGTGAAGCTAGTATACTAGCTTCAGTTTTCTTCTTCTTAAGTAAACTATAGCTTCTTTAGTAAACTATATTATAATATAGTTTACTAAAGTAAAAAGACTGTGATTGTACTACTTGTGATGCTAATGATGACGTCACTGCGCTCTTAACACGAACAGCATAATCTTCTCAATAGATCTAGTACGAGATGAAAGCGCTCTTAGTCTCTAATACAAGCAAAATAACAGAGCACATTTGTTGTAGTTTTATTTCGGCCCGACTAGGGATGTACAAAGTCGATTTGACTATGATTTGAAACGAATAATCGTGTTTTAGGATTTTTAGAATCGCTGGTCGACTAACATTTCACTACTAAGAAAGAATAAGAAAAAGAGTATTGGTTTATAAAACGTGTCACAAATTGGTCCCAACTTAGTGTTTGTGATATTAAATTAGCACTGATCTTTCATTGGAGTCATTTGGTGAGATCACGAAACAGTTACACGTTAAAACAACGATTAAAGAAGTCACATAAATAATTACATACGATACAGAAAAATCATAAAACAAATTTATTGACACTCAGGATATAAAATAGAGAAAAAAAACTGTTAATGTATATATTTTATATACTAGTATATACTATATATACTAACTATATGTACTACTAATACTATATATATACTACTATAAATACTAGCCATAAATTAATTTTACAATTAAATTGACGTCACGTGGACTTCTGTATTTGTCGGGTAAAAAATTAGCAATAAATACGATCACTAATGCGTTTTTAATTATTACTAATTACTTTTTAAATTGCAGCAAAATCGGGCCCGCACGCTGCCTGACCGAATTTTCGCTTACATATGTGATTAATAAGTTTTTAAATGTTTGATTTACCGAAAATTTTCGGTACTCTTACATTTTTTCCATTACCCCTTCTATGCTTTTAAAACTATTGATTTTCGACATTTAAAATCTAAAATAAAGTTTCACAGACAAGTCATCGATTTCTATTAAAATCGATATGTACAACATGTTTCCCATCCCTACCACTCCATTCCCTTGTTCCACACCCGACCCGGATCAGGTGGTACGGCGGTAATTGGAAGTCGGGAAACTCGTTGTTTAAGGATTTTTCATTTCAATTTCATGAACGGAGGAAATGAAATCATATCTGTGTGTTTTTATTGCTTGTGATAGTGAATGCAATAGAACTACGTGTGTTGGATGATTGTGTTATGAAAATATCGGGTTTTTTATTCGAAAGATTGTGACGTACCAATTTGTTGTTTTGGTTGTGTTATTATTTATACTGTTGTTGTTATCCGTGAATATTGTGTAGCTCTAGTGATTCGAGAGGTTTCAGGTTCCAATCTCTCTTTCAAATCTCGGGATGGACCAAAAAAATAGATTTTTTTCAATTTCTAATAACAGCTCGGAGTCACGAAGTTGGCGGTGTTACACCACGTACTTCAGATAGCATACTAAGCCGTCGGTCCTTCGCTTATTTTTTCCCCGTCATGATCAGTCTATCGTCCTATCAGAATGTGGGAATGTGGGAGTAGAGAGCGCACTTATTTATACCACAAAATAAACAGGTACCTGTGCTTTATCCCCCTTATTATTAAACATAGATTAACTTTATTCAAGTATTAACCTAGCATTAAACTGACATCTGTCAAATTCCATACTGTTTATGACGTGTTTTTTAAAATTGTATTTGACAGATGTCAATTTATTACTAGGTTATTACATGGGTAAAGTTATTTAAATATTAATAAATTATAGCCTATGTGTTTTTATGATACATGAGCTATGTTATTTTAGTTTTATTAAAATGCGTTCAGTAGTTTTCACGAGAAAGAGTAACAAACGTCCATACATCCATCCAAATTCTTTCAAACTTCCGCGTTTATAATAATAGTAGGATATGGAGATAACAGCCGCGCCGCTCGGCTCGGAGCACATTACTCTTTCCTGAGCCTGGTACATTATTTATTTCGTATAAAAGTTTACGCTTTTCCGATATCCCGGAAAACATTCAAAACCTTTTAGTCCGGACGTTGCGTTGTTAAAAAGTACAAAGTTGCCTCCAACATGGCGGAGCGCCTTGCAAGCCGTAGCGGAAGGTTTATGAGCTATCATATACAATGTCGTCTGGGGTTATTTAAAAAGTAAAGCGATGCAATGTAAGTTTTAAATGGGCTTGGCATACCGCTCCCACCGCCGCCGGTTCAGTTGTAATTCTTAGATATGACCAAAGGAAATTTTAAGTTTCTTGGGACAACTAATTTAATTGGAAGAAAATTACGTGTAAAATAAAGTATATTCCACTATCGTACTATTAATATAAATGTGAAAGTTTGTATGTTTGTTTGTTTGTTACTCCTTAATGCAAAAAGTGATAAATGCAAAAAAAATAGCCATAGCCGTCAGCAACAGTTCAGCCGGAGGCACTTACCTTCAAATTCGGCTGCAAAACAACTTGTACCGATCAAATCTAGCTGGAACAATAATATAAATATCTGTGAACTTTACACACCACGTTAGTCTAGCCCCGTGCTAAGTACTGACTTGTGTTACGGGTACTAGACAACGAAATATATTTAATATGTTTTATAAATTTAGTAAATTTTATATATTGAAGATTTTTATTATAGAAATACATACAATACATAGATACACAGAAATGACCAAAGCGGGATTCGAGCCCGCGACCCCTGGCGCAACACGCTCCACTTATCCGAGCCCTGTACCACTGCGCCAGCCTGGTCGTCAATATTATAACCTTTATTGCTCGGATCAAATAGTGTCGGAAGAGAACGGTCACTCAGGTCTCCAGACTTATTGTTATAAATGTCAGGTCAGGTCAGTCATGTAGGCATCTTTATTTTATTTATTTTTATTTATTTATTATTTATGTACATGAAATTAACTTTAAGAGCTACTTAATGCTCATATAAGAGAAGTGCACAGGTGTGCTTATCTCTGTAAGGGATCTCTTTCAGCCAACCAACACAATTTATATAGTAATTTAATGCGTATATGCGGCCGTATATACTATCAGTATACATATACGGCCTCCGTTTTCCGGGTGAGCTGAATATTCACAAACCGACAGATACGACATCACAATAATTAGATACTGGCGTTATCAAGGACCAGCCAACTCCTTGATTACGCTTCTCTTGCAACTCCATGATCATGTCGGCCTAAGGTACAATGTAGCAATGACAATTGTCACAACACAACAATTACATCTTCACGTCAAATCTCTTACAGGGCAGGCAGAGTGGACTAGTGCCATAAGTCACAATCCCTACACACTGGTCTTGGTTTTGCTACATCCACAACTCTCCACACAAACAGGCCGATTGCGAAAAACCTCGACTTTTACCTTATGATGGTGGCTGATAAAACTTTTCATAGTGGCAACCAGCAGACGCAGCCATTGTCATCACTACCGACGCCCATAGACATCCGCACATATATAGATGCGTTGCCCTCCATCCTCCTGCCGCCCACATGGGTCACCGGCTACTCACACAGTCTCTCTACGCCGGTGTCGTGTAAGAGGTACCTCCCCGGTCACGCCGGCCCAACTCGGCTGCATAGCGTGGCACTAACTCTTCCAAAATGATTGCTCATGACGTCATGACACGTCAGTGGACCCCAGCCCCCCCTCCCTCCACATTCGCAGAGTATCTGTTACGTGAGCCTCTTAATTCAACAGCTCAATATAAAACAATTCGCAATTGAGATTCGTGACCCAATAAATGTAGTTAACGCGCGAATAGTTGAGATTGTAAGTTAAAACACTGGGTACAAATTGGACTGCTCATCTCTCCCCCTCCGACCTCCTTCCTCCTCGAGCGAGGGGGTCGCCCCCCTGTGAGGGGGTAAAGAGGTACGCGTCGAACTCGCGTCGAGTGAAATTATGAACAAATTATGAGATTTTAATTGGATTTATGGTATTTAGGGTTGAGCAGATGATGTTTTTTTTTGGAAATAAATGAGCATTTCTGTGTTCTTATGCTACGTGATTAAGTTCGTTTGGAGAGGTTTGGTAGGTGTGCCGGGCTTTTTCTT
>LUGF01046215.1:104919-115812 GCA_001625245.1 Calycopis cecrops | reverse complement strand
TTTTTCAAGGCATCAAGACGTAACTGACCTCCGTATTTGACAAAATTTCAGCTTAATCTCTTCACGCGTTTTAGAGAAAAAGGTCTTGACAGACGTACAGACAGACGGACAACAAAGCGATCCTATAAGGGTTCCGTTTTTTCTCTTTGAGATTCGGAACCCTAAAAATGTTATCAATATAAGTTTAAATCAATAAATATCATCTCTTAAATGATGTTAGTTATTAAAGTGATAAAACGTTAAATAAAAATCGAGCAATCATAAAATCCTATTATATTTTTAATACCCACGCCAGTCACTATTAAGGAACCAGGTCATGTCTTGCGAAATGAAACGCTTGGCAATGCCAGCAGTGTTTTAAACTTTTCGAGAAATCTACCACTTAACTACGTAAACATTTTTACGATCCTCAAGTCTAGCCTCAATTTTTTGCTACAAATTTCAAACGAGGATTTCAAGTTTTAAGAAGTAAAAATAAGTATCATCTTAAAAAAGCAAACAGTTCTACTAGAAATTCATAATAAATTGAAAATCTAAATGAAAAAGAAATAAAAACAGCTAAATGTTTTTTTTGTAGTTAATTATTTGTAATTTTATAATGAAATTGAATGAAAATGAAATGAAATGAAAATGCGTACCAAAATAGAACTATACAAAATTACTTTTTGATCGTCAACGATTGCATCTACCACCGGTTAAAGCCTAGCCATGTCTTGAGAAGAACCAACTAAACAAACTTAGAGGGTCTCATGAAGCGATGAAATGTCAAGCGTTGATAGTTATCAAAATTTTGATTTATCGTTCCTTATACTAAAACGAAATCTATATTTCCAATCACGTCCTTACTGCTAGTTGGAGTAGCATTGTAGACAACATAACAAACATATCATCCCCTACCCACGTGACTACACGTGTAAGGGATGTAGTCGACAAACCCTCGTGGAGCCCGTAACCGGGGCAACTGCTCCAACACCCTGTCGTATTGTCGAGACTTGAAGGGTCGCGGGTCGGCAGGAAAACACCTGGGGCCGGGACTAGATGGGTGGGCAGTAACATGGCACGTGTAGTCCTTTTTCTTCTTTAATAATATTGTAAAAAAGTAAAGTTTAAGATGATTGGATTTATTTGAAATTGGAGTACTGATTCTGATCTTGACTGACTTTTTTCTTAAATAGTAATACAGATGGAGAGTTTGTACGTTTGTTTGTAGGTTGTAATCTTTGGAAATATTGATCCGATTAAAAAAATATTTTATTAACGTAAGCTAGATCTATAGATGTATATAGCGACTATATTGTACGCTTATCAAAGTGCATACGGGGCGGCCAGCAGCTGTATAGGAGGAAGGAGGGCAAAGTGTCTGTATAACTTCAATCCGGATGTCTATGGGCGTCGGTAGTCAAGAAAATTCCTTCGACTGCTCGTTTGCCCCCTTACAGCAAATTAAAAAATCTACTTGGGAGGCCACGTACAAATGTCAAGGTCAAACTTACGACCCTCTTTGAGTGGGGTTAAAAATGAAAATAAGTTAGCCTTAGCGGAGTTCCGGCTTCGGCCCCGCTGCAGCCGTGACCCGGCGCGGGGTCAGCCGGGCCCCATTAGCATGCGGGTCAAACGGTACAAGTGACCATCGGAAGTGAGGGGCTAAGATCGCTTACGTCAGTTCTACGAAAGCTTTTCTATTTCACTCCAGGTACATGTTGATTAAGTGTTACTAGTTAATAATGAGTGAAAGTTTGCCCTGTCCCGGATAGCGGATTAACATCAGAATGTCAGGAAAGGGAAAATATTTCCAAAATAGAATATTTTGGGAAATGATAAACACAGGTATAGAAAAATGATATATGTATACTTATTAAGAGAAAACATATTTGGTATAAAAGGGGTGAGACAGCTTTTTCGATGGAAGGTCACTTGATTTTTTTTTTATTGCCTAGGATTCAAACAAGCAGTTGAGTCACCTGATGTTAAGTGATCACTAACACTAACTCTTTATATTGGTGAAAATTGCACTTAAAACCGTACAGTAGATTTTTATATTGTTAAGTTTAGACAGAAAAGCTTAGTGGACTTTATTTTATAACTAGCTGCGCCGCGCGGTTTTATCCGCATGAGTTTCAATCCCGTGGAAATATCGAGATAATATGTAGCCTATATGTTGACCCGAGCTGTTAGTAATATTCATGCAGCACTTTTTGAGTTTAGCCCGGACATACCCACAGAAAAACAGACAAAAATTCTAAAAACTATATTTTTGGCCTCGATATCTATTGTAGATCACGCCCAAGAAATTAAAAAAATATTCAATGTACAGTTTTTACTTTCTTACGATTCTGTTATATGTATAGATATGTTGTGATTAGGTTTCAAAAGACATAAATAGAGTCAAATAAAACATAGTAAAAGCTTTTCAAAATGGACAAGTAGATATATTTATTTCCAACCTCTGCATGAAGATATATGGCCCTATTTCCTCCCCCTTCGAAGGAAGTCCGGAGGTTTACAAGCCGCACGAAGCGTACAAATATCTCTCACATAATCATATCACTTACAGAGTTTTCATATATAAGGGAGCAAACGAGAAATTTGAGCAATTTTTATGACTACCGACGCCCATAGACATCCGCATAGAGGTTAAACAGATGCGCTGCCCTCTGTCCTCCTACATAGGCACCGGCTAGTTGCACACCGCACAAAAAGCGGCCGCATAGCTGTCACTTATACCAGCGTCGTTTAAACGAGAGGCTAGATCCTAGATCGAGCCGATTCCGTTCGGCTGCATGCGTCCATGCAGTGTGGCACTACCTCTGACTAGACTTTTCAAGTAGATCAAATTACCATCGGTTTTATTAACTAGCGGACGCCCGCAACTTCGTTTACGTGAATCTTTTTTTTTACCGCAGTCGGTTAAAAAGTAGTCCCTAGTCTTTCTTCCTCTTAGTTCCTAGTCTAAAAGCCACATCACACACACGACTTTCGGACGCGAAGACCGACGACTTTGCGATTGTCGCGGTGCCGTCGCAGGATCTAGCGACTCGCTACTCGCTAGAGAGTCGCTGCGACAGTTGCAACTGCATTTAGACGTTATTTGACATTAATTGACATACATTAGCTTTACATTAGCGTCTAAGTCGCGCGTCTGGCGTCTTCAAGTGTGCGCCCGCCGCGTCCAGACGCTGAATTCAGCGTCTAAAAAGCGTCTAAGACACCGCGCCGGTCGCTGCGTCTAAAAGTATTACGTGTGCACTCCCCCAAATGGACTGAATAATTCTCAAAAATATTTTTTCCAATCGGACCAGTAGTTCCAGAGATTAACGCGTTCAAACAAACAAACTCTTCAGTTTCATATCATTAGTATAGATAAAACATCTACACAAGATATCAACGAAATAACGATAAGAAATAAGATGAATGACAGCGAAACGAACAAATATCGTTAATGATAAAATAAGAGAGGGTGATGAATTCAAACGGCTTTAATGATAGCTTCATTAGGCGGTGTATAATTATCCGAAGATCGGCTGCGAGCGGCGCCGGGAGACATGTTTATATCGCAATTAAGACATTAATGACGTAGGGACGGGGATGGTTTATCGGTAAAACAAATATCGGTTTGTCGATGAAAGTAAGTAAATGGTGAGTGTAGGTAGATCTTCTCTGCCTGCTAAACATTCTAGCTTCCGCCCGCAGCTTCTCCCGCGAGGATTTTCGAAGTTCAGCTATAGACTATTATTGCCTTCAGAGAACCGCTTACAATAATCATGTTACTTTACACGTGCCAGTCGGACAGCTAACCCGCCCAGCAAGTGCAGATGTAAGATTGTTGCAAGTTTGTGGTTAGAGATCTCGACGAACTCGATTGCCGTGCAGCAATGACACTAAAGACGTACCCGCTATTGAGAACAAACAACGTCTCTCATGTAATCCTATAATATTTTTAGTAAGAGGTAGTGCCACGCTGCATGCAGCCGAATCTGTCGCGTTTCGTGCGGGGTATGAGTAGCCGGTGGCTTGGAGTGGGGAGGCGGGAAAGCAACGTATCTGTATAACCTCTTTGCGGATGTGTATAGACGTAAGTAGTCATGAAAATGTTCTGACTGCTCGTTTGCCCCCCAATAAGGGTCAATTCACACCAAAAGCGCGGCGAAATTTCCATTACTTTAGTACTTATTATCGAACTCTCGCGACTTCCGCGCGGATTCCAGCGAATCCTCGCGCAGTCGCTGGAATCCGCGCGACTCGTTCGAGTTTCTCATACGATAATAAGTATTATAGTAATTATTATAAAGTTGAAATTCATATGACACATAAACTGCGCTTCGTTTCGCGGCGCTTCGCCGCGCTTTTGGTGTGAATCGACCATAAAATCGCTATCGGTTAATAAACCTAGTCTACTGCGTGTTTTAGTATTCAAGACGTTCGAGACGATCAATATTCCTGAATAGAGCTTAATTACTGGCACTTGGCGCTCGGTGCTGTTCGAAAGGTTGTTAAATATGGCGATGTAGCGTGGCAGCTGAGTTTGGTTGGTGCGCGGATCTTATGTCATTTTAGACAGTATTGGTGTGAAGGCTAGGTATCTAGTGTTACAGATGTCTGTGGGCGTTGGTGATCACTTTACATCAGGTGACATGTGGCTCGTTTGCCTCCTATGATAAAAAAAATCTAAATTACTCGTCGAAAATGGAGAATAATCAATGCATCTGTATAATTATTGGTATCGAGGTTTACCGGCAGCATAACACCACGAGAACTTGTTCAAATGTATCATCAAAAAAAGTTTTACGAAGAAGACCTGTCTTCCTCCTTCCAACACTTTACGGCCATGTGTGAGAGGGAAGAAACTCCAGGCTAGGGGTCCGCTTTGGTTACTAGGCAGGGTTGTTTTAGTACAAAACAATAATTTACAGCAGGGGTTCCCAATCTTTTTCAGCTCGCGGCGCAGTTTCAAGATTAGTGTCTTGTCACGGCGCCCTACCCAGGCTAGCTATTTGAATAAGTTTTACGAGGTTATTTTCTTTACCGATATGTGCGCCCAAAAAGATATTCGCGAATATGTTATGTGGATCGACTCACGGCGCCCCTCTTTACTTTCTACGGCGCACACTTTGGGCGTTCCCTCAATTTAGAGCGTATTAATAATCATCGACGGGTATATGTCCAATTGTCCACGTAATTTATTCAGATGTATTTCTGCCCTCCCAAAGGACAGGCTTACTGAACATTTCTTATGAAAATGTTGATTCTGAAGTCAATTTATCCTCTCTGAATGAGTCGAATGAAACAATTATCGTCGCGACTGTACCCGCGGGATTACGAAGACGGATAGTGCGGGGGATAACAGATGACGCCGACTGTACCTCATCTGGCTCAGATGAGGTACATTTGTCATTAGCTATCCGCTGTGAGTTTGAGGATCTGAGGATGGAAATTGGGTTGATTCTATCTGCTGTGACTTTGTCGGGGAAGGATTTGGGGAACGAAATAGGTTTATTTTTTTGGTTTCGCGAGGATAAGTTTGTGGAATATGTGGAATAAATACTTACTAAATCTCTGCGAGTATGTGGTCTGTATTAAGATGCTCCGGTCTAGCCATAGGGCACCACTACTCATAACCGGACTTCTCTACAAGTCTCTTTCTCTACAGACGCATCTGACGTCACAGCTGTGCTGTAGAATCTGGTTCCCAACAGTTTGGGAGGCGGTGTAATAACCTCACATGAAATTGGAAAAAAATAGCATCTCTTGATGGATTTTAACGTATGAAGTGCTGTACATTATAATAAGCCTGATTATTGCTATCGAGATGACTCTAAATATAACGACACCGTATGCGTTAATATCCGTCAACCCGTGCCGGCTATATTTGATGCAAATATAAATAAAACATTTATATAATTTATATAGAACTATAACAATTTTGCACATGCGCAAGGTTTTTTCCTATTGGCTAGCAGTATTCCTTATGACGTGTATGTGTCTGTCTTCGGTTTGTGATTGATTGATTATTTAGTTTTTACTATTCTTCCTCATTTATCGCTATAACGTAAGCACGTCTCTATCAAATCATAACTCCATAAAAACCCATCGAAACGCCTAATGAGTTGCGGCTGTCGGCGGAACTCAACAACTTTTATATCTTCTAATTACCATTGATTTTAGATTTGCGCTTTTCCCGGTAACTTGTGTATTCAATATTTCAAGTATTTATGTCTAAGTGCCTGTAGACAAGTGTCTAGACACTTAAAGATGTTAAAATGATTTATTGAAGTGTTGACTGTTCTTTTTTTTTGTATAACATTATTATTTGTTTGTACTGACATAGTGATCTATCAACGCACAGCTCAAACTTCTGGATGGATCGGGCTGATATTTGACATGCAGGTAGATGTTATGATGTAGGCATCCACTAAGATTTTTACAAATTCAACCTCTAAGGGGGTGAAATAGGGTGTTGAAGTTTATTTGGATTTCTTAGAAATTAAACGCGGGTGAAACCGCGGGACACAGCTGGTTTATTCATTTGGGTATAGACAATATATTTAATAATACAAATTAATAGAGCAGTCATGGGCTATATTTTTAAAGGGCTTTGGCCCGCCACTCGTACCCAACGATACTACTCCTGTGTCGCCAGGATCGACAGCTAGCAGTCATGGGCTAGATATTATGGTAAACAAATATTCTGCCCCATGGATGCTGCTACATTGTCGTGGTGGGGGGGCTTGGGTGCCTCTGTGATCTCCAAGGCTATGCCGGACAGCGCCGGGCCGACCATAGGTACCGAACAGGCATGGGGAAGAGGGCAGATTAAGAGCATCTCAGCTGGGAGGTCCTCCAACCGTCCCTCTGAATAAGCAGATGGCGGCGCGGATTTTTTCTCTTCTACATCATTGTGGAACCAGCTGCCGCAGTCGGTATTTTCGAACCGATACGAACTGGGGCTCTTAAAGAAAAGAGCTTACTTTTATTTCAAAGGCCGGTAACGCGCCGCAAAGCCTCGAGTTTTGCAGATGTCTATGGGCGGCGGTAGTCTTCTACCATCTACTCGATTGCCCTTTAACATATTATAAATAATAATAAAAAAAAATATGTCTGTGGGCGTTGGTGATCACTTTACATCAGGTGACCCTGAACTGCTCGTTTTCCTCCTATGCTATAAAAAAAGCTCAAGAGCTCCAAAGAACCAAATTAGAACGACCGGGCTTTACTTCTCGCTCACACCTTACCGACCTAAAATGCCCTGGCGCGTTTCGTGCGACGTGTTCCTCTACGATGTTTACGGGTGTCATTAGCCTTTAAAATGGTCCGATTGCTCCTTTACTCTCCTATAGTTTTAAGATAAGAAACTTTACTGTTTTAATAAAGTGAAACACACCTTTTATTTTGTTCTGTAAATATATTTTTCTTCAATAACAAACGTACTTGGCCGTTGTTTTTCTCTTAAAAACAAAAATATACAAAGTAATTTAATTTCGTTTTTGTTTGTAACATGGACTGAAGCTCCCAAACTTTGTGAAGTGACTGTAACTCGCTCGGACGGGTCGACACGCCGTAATCACTAGATGGCGCTGCTGGTCCCTTGTAATCAAGTTACGCAAACTTCTGTATGCGTAATTAATTGACGTCAAATTGTTTAACTTTTCATCGGTTTAGATTTGGTTAGATGGTAATATGTTTTTAATAGTAAAAGAGGAAATCAGAGCTATTTAAATGACTATCATCGCCAATAGACATCCGCACAAAGGTTATACAGGTTGTAGTACGTAGGTGCACCAAGTAATACGGCTAGTTACGTCACCGGTAGCGCGGGACACGACCGTTCCCGTCCGCGGCTCGCGCGCGACTGACTCCCGCATACCCGCGATCTCGAAACGTGCGTCGCACAAACACTACACAGGTGTTCTTCTTTGGTCGGCTGTATACTTACAGACCGCACGAATCACGACAGCACAGCTATCGTTTGACGCCGGCAATAGGATACTACCAGGCCCAATTCGGATGCCTCTTATTATATTTATGTACTAGACCTATATGGATTTTTAATTTGAATATGATTCAATACTTTTCACACGTTTGTTCTAACATATTTTGTACTCACTTCCGCCCGCAGCATCGCTCGCGTGGATTTCTGACTTCAAAAATGGAGTTATTATACATGTAAACCTTCCTCTCAAATCACTCTATCTATTAAAAAACCCATCAAAATCTGTTGCGTAATTTTAAAGATCTAAGCATAGAGACACGCAGACTGTGAAATGCGACTCTGTTTTATAATATGTAAAGACATAACGTAGTCATTATCGCCTGCTGCTTTAGACTTGAAATGAGATGGCATAACCGGGGGGATATCTAGTTAAGTTTCCGGTGGCCATTTGTAGGAGAAGTCCGTTCCTGCTCGTTTGCCCCATATCTTTTATAAAGGACGATATTCAAGTCACTACCTTATCTGAGGGATTCGTCTTCCGTTTGACCTTTTCAACACAAAAGGGTCTTAGATTAAGTCGCTTTAGAATACACGAATCGGGCATTCCTTTAAAGCAAGAAACACTCAGAATAGAATGACTTTAGAGAAACTCAACCTGAACTACGGGAATGGAAGACCGTAGCACCGACCATTGTACCGAAGCTCTTGAAACTAATGGCGTAATCATTCCGCTCGAAGACCGCAGCCATGGGACCCATCCGATGAGTTTTGAACATAAAGAACCTTTTTTTTAGTTGGGATCCTCCTCTGACCGGAGGCCTCTTCCGGCTGGGGGCCCGTGGCATTTTGCCGACTTGCCGCCCTGTAGTTATGCCACTACTTGAGACGTATCCCAATTGTCTCTCCTACAAACCCACAGTAAGGTCTGCAAACATGTCATTACAAATGAGCCACATTCTCTCAGGACTTCGGTCAACTTCAATAAATTCCAGTAATTATTCATACAGCTCTGAGCCCTACCACCGCCAACTTCAATAAATTCCAGTAATGATTCATATAGCTCTGACCCCTACCACCGCCAACTTCAATAAATTCCAGTAATGATTCATACAGCTCTGATCCCTACCACCGCCAACTTCAATAAATTTCAGTAATTATTCACACAGCTCTGACCCCTACCACCGCCAACTTCAATAAATTCCAGTAACGATTCATACCGCTCTGACCCCTACCACCGCCAACTATGCGGACGGCGAGCTCGAAACTTCGCGGTTAAGTGATAACTTATAATGACTTACAATATTTATTGGAGCTTGGACTAATGACTTAACTTTTGAACTTTTATTAAGTATTGAAATTAATTTCATAAATAGTTTTAGATTTATTAACATAAGCTGACGTGCAGTTGAAGATTTTTACCTCGTTGAGGAGCGATATTTTCGTGTAGCATGTGTGTCTGTAGATGTATGTCGATACAGCCTGAACTATTTCATCATTTTAATTTATGTGATAGATTCATTATACGACCAGGCTGGCGCAATGGTGCAGGGCTCGGATAAGCGGAGCATATTGCGCCAGGGGTCGCGGGTTCAAATGCCGCTTAGGTCATGGATGTTTATCTGTATAGCTTCTATGCGGATGTCTATAGGCGTTGCATGGTAGTTATGAAAATGGCTCCGACTGCTCGTTTGCCCTTCTATACCACAAAAAAAAGTCCTTACAGTACTTAACACGGGGCTGGTCTAACGTAGTGTGATATGTCCGCAGATATTATTATTCATGTTGATAAAGCGAGTGATCTATCAATAGATAGATTAAAATATATTTCAAATAGTCGCTTATTTATAGTATGATGTTTATGTAGCTTATTCTAAATCATCATCCAAGGCAAGAATCTGTGGCTTAATTCTAGAAGTTTAGTAATTGGTAGTGGCTTCTTGCAGCTGAGTTGGGCCGGCGCGGAGGTACCTCTCGCTTACAGAGTAGCGTTGTAAAGTGACAGCTGTGCTGTCGCGTTTTGTGCGGTGTCTAAGGATCCGGTGGCCGGAGAAGAAAAGATGGCAAGGCAGCTTTATAACGTCTATGTTGATATCTATCGGCGTCGGTAGTCTTTAAAATGGCTCCGACTGCTCGTTTTCCTCCCTATACTTTAAAAAATGATACCAATGTTATATTTATAACATTGGTATCGACATTGGTATTGGCGAAAGTTTGTATATTTTGGCGTAAAAAGTCCGTTCAGTCTTTCCGCGAAAGAGAAGTCATCTATTGAACGAGCTTGTTTCTATTAATATTGTATTTTCCCCTTCATAAACTTTGGTGGTCAAAACGAGTTGTTACATTTTCATAATTGAATACTTCATTATTTTGTGAGTTAAGTTTTTAAGTCGCCGAATTCGAGTCGGTTTCGAAGTTTATTAATTTAAATTTATTACATTTCTGACTTCATAGTCATCAGAATCAACATCACAATTCCGTTTTTTTATCAGACACTACTTATAATTTTGACACTTTCCTAAATCACAAGTCACTAGAATATCTAGTGCGCTATTTGATACTTAACTTTTTTATGTAGTACTAGCAGTGCCCCGCGGTTTCACCCGAGTTTAATTTCTGAGAAATCCATATAAACTTCAACACCCTATTTCACCCCCTTAGGGATTGAATTTCTAAAAATCCTTTCTTAGCGGATGCCTACATCGTAACATCTACCTGAATGCCAAATTTCAGCTTGATCCGTCAGTGGTTTGGGCTGTGCGTTGATAGATGGCTATGTCACGTTTGAGTTTTATACATATATATATATAGATAAGGGGACAAACGAGCAGTCGGAGCCATTTCCATGACACGGACATCCGCATAGAGGTAATACAGATGCGTTGCCCTCCTTTCCGCCTATGAGCCACCGGCTACTCACACACCGCACGAAACGCGACAGCCTATCTGACACTTTACACCGTTGATAT
>LUGF01046215.1:78316-93432 GCA_001625245.1 Calycopis cecrops | reverse complement strand
GGTGTGGTGGAGTGATAGTATTGAGAACTGCCTGTCTTGTGATGAGTAAATATTTAGAGTTTTATGGAAAAAGGTAAAATGGATCCCTGTGTTCACTACGCAGTGATGATGAGTCGCGCTCATCATGGCGAGAGGTGATACTGACGTGAAGGTAAAGAAAAAATACAAAGCTTACATTTATTACACCACGTTCGCCTAGCCCCGTGCTAAGTACCGTAAGAATTTGTGTTACGTGTACTAGACAAGGAACAATATATTTAATGTCCTACTAATATTATAAATAAAAAGTTTGTATGGTTGTTATTTATTTATTTGTTTGTGTGTTTGTTAATCCTTCAAGCAAAAACTGCTGAACCGACTTTCATGAAATTTGGCACTTGGATTAACATAGGATAGTTTTTATCCCAAAAAATGTTCCTATGGGATGCCATGGGATGACTTTCTATTTTTCAAAATCAAAATTTACGCAGGTGAAACCGTGGGGCCCAGCTAGTTATATATAACAATGCCATGTCCTGAAGTTGTGACCGTGTTACGTCGTATAGGTGAGGTGCGAGATGACAGGAGCAGGATTATACAATTATAGTTTGCCCTGGCATCATCTTGAGGGTGATATTTAAAAAAAATACAACGTTAGATCAACTTAGCGTAGCGAAAATGAGTGCCGCTCTGTATGAATGCATGCACTCGAATTGGGCCAGCACGACCGGGGAGGTACCTCTCGCTTACACGACACCGGCGTAGAGTGACAGCTGTGCTGTCGCGTTTCGTGCGGTGTGTAAGTGGCCCATGAAGAATTTCGCATCGCATCTCTATGGTCTCTATGCGGATGTCTATGAGCGTTAAAAATCCGACTGCTCGTTTGCCCTCTCGTACTGTTTGTGTGTGTTAAAAAAAACAAAATTAATCTATCTGTATTTTAATACAAATAAAATTTTTTAATCTTTTTAGTAATATATTTATTAAATCGGTAATTTTATGTTAAAATTAAAATACCAATCACATAAGCTAAGCAGATAAACACCGCCAGTGAAATGTTGTCGTATGAAACTGTTAAATTATATCCGACGATATTTAGTTCCCCCGGTGTTCCACAGATGGCGCTGCCACCAAAATACATCGCGCTATCGCTTCACCGACAGCGAGACCGTAGACCCCGGAGCGGCGCCCCGCCCTTCAGTACAACAGTCTAAATACATTGTAAAATTATATTTTTGGACTAGACACTTATTTCATAGATAGGTGTTTAGTTTTGACAGTTATCTTAAATCTTTTATGACCTTATCTACGAATTGATCGTAAATTTATTGCGGCATTACAAAAGGTGTAAGTAGCTGGTGGACGAAGGAGGAGGAAGATGTTGGAGTCATGAAAATTCGCTCGGCTTCGACTACTCGTTTGCACTTCTATACTATAAAAAAAATAGTTTTTTTTTAGATGTACGAAATCAGTCAATGCGCTTAACAATGTACGTCGATCCTGTTGCTACGTGTGCCAGCCAAGTCCCTGTCATTGAAGTTGTGACTGCTTTAGCGGCGTCAGCACAGGGATAATACTAGGTCGCGTCAGCAACATGCTAGCACTAGAATGTGGAGCTGCGGTTACTCGTAGCATATGTGTTACTAAATACATCATTTCTACTTGATTGTTTCTAGTTAACAATGCTAGGGTGGCCAAAAGAGGGAGGAGGAGGAAGGTGGGCAACGCATCTGTACAGCCTCGATGCGGATTACTATAGGCGTCGGTAGTTATGAAAATGGCTCCGACTGCTCGTTTGCCCCCTTATGCCAAAATATTTTGTTTCAGTTTGTGGCTATAGTTACATAAATTATACGGATGTATGTGGGCGCCGGTCATTAAAAGCTCCTACAGCCTTAGACTATAAAGAACACGTAAAACCTGGACGTGAACTGCAGTAATTACGGCAGCAAGTGCAGAGCGCCGCGAACTTTATGTGTTGGAGCTTTTACCGTCAAAGTGAGGATCACGACGGCCGCGTAAGTTTGCAGAGCTTAATGTGCGAGCTTTGTAAGCGATGGAAGGTGAAAGCTCTGGACGGGTTGGGAGTTGTAATCCACAGGTTAATACGTAATAGTAAGATAGATTTTGTGGATTATTTGATTATTTTTTATGGCTACCAACGCTCACAAACATCCAAAATCACGCATTTATGTTGTGTTTTTTTAATAGCATATTAGGAGCAAACAAGGAGTCGGATCCATTTTCATAACCACCGACATCCACACATACGCTATACAAATGCGTTGCCCTCCTTCCTCCTCCTCCCTCCAGGGCCACCGGCTACTCACCGCACCACACGCGACAACACAGCTCTCACTTTACGCGGTGGTGAGAGGCCACTCTGTTCGCAGCTGCAGCGTGGCACAGCCTCTTTCTACATTTTTAAAATTGCTTCTGTTATTAAATAGTATTTCTCTCATTTACTTCCCGTAACCGCCATCGCTCTAGCGGCAGCTCCATTCCAATTACTCGACAAATTACATTTCGTTCTCATTTAAAATTAATTTCATCAGCTCAACAACTTCACGGGGTATATTTTCGTGATTATTAAAAACTAGCTGCGCCCCGAGGTTTCACCCGCGTAAATTTCGATATCGTGGAAAATTTCGGGATACAAACTATCTTGTGTTAATCCAAGCTGTTCTCTATGTGTGTTCCAATTTTTGTAGAAAATCGATTCAGTAGTTTTTGCGTGAAGGAGTTACAAACAAACATACAAACTTTCGCATTTATAATATTAGTGGGATAAACGGTTATATGGATATGGTTTTAATGTTTTTGACAGGTATTGCTAAATTATAAAATCCGTTAAAATGATTTTTATGTAATAGGGGGAAAATGAGCAGGTAGTTCTTGAGTACCGCCGCCCATAGACATCCGCAAAACCACATAGTGGTCGCCGCTGTCAATCCTAGCCCCAGGAGCAGCAGACGTGTAAACGAGGAATGAGCCAAGTGGAGTCCAGCTCAAAAGAAGATGATACATCACTTGTTATTATAGAGCATTTACAAGTGCTAGATGAGATAAAAGATAAAGATAAAGGTTAGAGATAGTGCCATGCTCCATGCATACAGACTAATTGGGTGGCATGACCGCAAAGGTACCTCTTGATTACATGATATTATAACAACTGCCGGGACGGGTGTGGTTTTGGCGTAGCTCTGTCCCCTTGCAGTGTTACCTAAAAATATCTGAAAACCCTAACTGAATCCTAATTGAATACTACCTAGCTACTTCTATGCCATCTGGCTGAAAGTAGAAAAATATAAACACTTATAATAAATAGCAATTAAGTTTTTATTGTGCAGTATCTTACATAATTACATTTATATTTATAAGCCTATTTTAGATTATGTACATTGCTCTTTTCGGCCCGTGGCCGAAACTCTTTCATACATCCATTTCCCGTTATATCTCAATGTGATCTCCAAAAATCTAGCATCTTGTCAAACAAGAAAAATTCCTGCTTGTTTGAATTTAAACATATTTTTCTTAATAGAAAAATATGTCAAACATAGAGGTTTCATTTGTAGCATGGATACTCCATACTACAATATTTTGTAAAAGTGAGTTGTCGATAGCAGCGTTTCATGTGGTATGTAAGTAGCCGGTGGCCCGTGAAGAGGGTAGGAGACAGTAGTAGCATAATCTCTATTCGGATGTCTATGGGCATGAGTAGTCATGAAAACGGCTCCGACATCTCGTTTGTCCCCTTATACTATACAAAAAAAGAATATACCTCTTTAATTTTCACAGCCAAAGAATTTTCAGTGCAAAAAAGCGAAGTAAAACAATTTCAAACGCTAAATGAAATTGTTTTCATCCTTTTTGCAGCGGCGGTACGAAGCTAATTCATCAAGTATGCCAATACTGCTTTATCCTACATGGGCCAACTTTGTCTGTTTTATCCTCGGCGGGAGCGGGACGAAAGTGCCACAGCGGCTCGTGTGCGAGAGGGACAGAGTTTTCAATTAATTCTTGTCAAGTGTGCTGTTGGTTTTGAAAAGGCGTGTGTTTTGGGCTCATATGTGATATAGATTTATTATTAGTAGCGGCCTCGTGGTCTAGTGCTAAGCATGTTCAACCACAGACGTGAGGTCCTGGGTTCGAATCCCGGGTCGGACCAAAAATTGTTATTGGGATTTTTCAATTTCTAATAACAGTCCGGAGTCAGGAAGTTGACGGTGGTACACCCCCGTGCCTCGGAGAGCACGTTAAGCCGTCGGTCCTGCGCCTGATTTCTCACCGGTCGTGTCGAATTTCCGTCCCATCGGAATATGAGAATAAAGGAATAGAGAGTGCACTTGTGTCTGCGCGCACACTTGTGCACTATAATATGTCCTGCGCATCTGGCTCGTCTCTATAGAGACGGCCGCCGTAGCCGAAATCGGCTAGGAGGATCATTATTATTAGTATCGGGTTTGATTCTCGGTTGAAATAATTGAGAATTCACTATAGGTTTGTGTATAACTTTCTGTTAATATAAAAAAATTTTATGGATAAAAATACCATGTTGCGCCGACTAAATGAAGTTATAGAATTTAACTTTGGGGTATTTTCATGGCTAACGACTCCAATGTCATTTGCATTATTGCTATGCAGATTTGTTGCCTTTTTCCCTCCTGTAATGGCCCATCGATAATGCACAAGTTTTCTCAAGGCAATTAGGTATCTCTCCGTGCTTGCTGGTTCTATTCTTCTAATATCACTCCATGGAAAATTATAGTTTTAATTTTTGTCGATATCAAGGTACATGTGTTTCCATATCTCCGTAACTCATAAGACGTAATATCTCGACCGCCTACTGTTCGCTCCCTGCTG
Organism: Calycopis cecrops; assembly: GCA_001625245.1. Lineage (NCBI taxonomy): Eukaryota > Metazoa > Arthropoda > Insecta > Lepidoptera > Lycaenidae > Calycopis > Calycopis cecrops. The sequence continues at coordinate 88,590 of LUGF01046215.1, read as the reverse complement.
CCCGGGGGGCACCTCCCCTCCCCCTCCCGGGACGTGACCGGGGCCCCGCGACACGCACCGCGTCACTAATGAGGGGCCACCAGTTTTTCTTGCTACATATTAAGTGGAGAAGTTGCGTCCTGCTAATTGCTTACAAACTAACACATCATTCTATTTATACACGAATTTCACACACACAAACAGTGTAACTCGTCATTCTATACGCACACAAATACGACCGTTGCTCCGTCGCGTCGCTGAAGGCGGGGAGGGAAAACCAGAGTCCACTTAACCGTAATAGTTAATTATTATAGCAATCGGGATACATCTGTCCCATCTGCGGTTAAGTGGACAGCAAGTCCTCCTAGTCTTAACGCCCCACCGCTAATAGTTCTATATCTTAGCTACGATCTACGGCAAACAGTAATTAGTCAATTGAAAGTAAGAGGTAGTGCCACGCTGCATGCTCGCGTGTACCGGGGAGGTACCTCTCGCTGTCACGAAACTGGCGCAAGACAGGTGTGCTGTCGCGTTTCATTCGGTGTGCAAGTAGCCGGTGGCCCGTGGAGGAAGAAGGGGGGAGGAAGTGGGCAACGCATCTGTATAACCTCCATGCAGATGTCTATGGGCATCGGAAGTCTTGAACATGACTCCGACTGCTCGTTTGCTCCCTTATACTATAAAAAAAAATAAACATATTGCTTGGAACGCCATCTGACTGCTGTACGACCCTTCGACCATTGAGATCACTACTACATCCTGTGTATCACAAACTGGTGCATGATATAATGTGCTGTTTAAACTGAACATACATTAGTCACAAAATTGCGACAAGAATTATTGAAGTAAAGCTTCTATGTACCTATTATCTCAAGTAACCACGACCCAAACTCCATATTCGCTGATAGTTCTTACCTGTGTTGGGGACATGCGCAGAAAAACTTTCAGCTCTTATGAAATGGCGAAAGTCCGGCGCTGGCTTTTTATTATATTTTTAGCGACAAGCGGAACAATTTTTAACTTTCATTAAGTTATGTCATGTCTTAAGTTTACACAAACATTACTCACTACAATAAAACTAACTGATTTTATCGCGGTTTATTTAATTATTGAAGTAAAACTTCTATACGTGCTAGGAAGCTGGCGAGAGCGTTACAAAAATCACACATCTGGCGAGTACAATGGAAGTTGTCATTCAAATTCAAATTCTATCTAATTGAAACTTTTTTGTATTTAAAAAATAAATATCATTTGACATGTTATGTCATTGTAACTACGGTAATGAATTTGTGTATTAAATCAATAGTAAAGTTTTACTTCAGTTGTGTGGTCTAAAGCACACACTTTTTATACGTTACATAATATGTATTACGAAGCGAACATGCTGGTCACCGACAATGCAGTAAGTTCCAGAAGGGCCAGGCTCGATATTATGTTATTACTTTTTTCTCCTTACCTTACCTTTTCCTAAATTAAATTTGTTCGCATCTAATGGACTAAGTCTTTTAACGGTATCTTGTTTAAGTACTGTGATAAAAGCCTAGTATTATATATAAATTCTATTTAATAACTAAAAATATAACATCATTTACATAACGTAAAATTACCTTTCAATTATCTTTCAGTGATACCCATTTTGCGCTTAGTTGGGCAGAATAATTTCGAATGAAACCCTTTTTAATTGAAAATTTTGTCGTCAAAAATGCAAAATACATAGATTTAAATTCAAGTTATGTATCAAAACGATGGACAAACCTCATAAGGACAGCAACAAAGCAAATTCCTTCACCGAATGCATACGTGATGCTACACAAAGAGATTAATGAAGGAATACGCTAACGATACATTTAAAATCAGACTAACCCACCACAACCCTGGCTCCCACCAACCTCTCGGTATACGGAGCGAGTCGCGGGAGATGCCCGGGGGTTTGCTCACCGGCTCTGTTCCCCAACGTGCAATTCTTGACTCCCAACAAACTGTTTAAGTGCCCTCTCATTATACCACGCTCCCCTTTCTGGGACCTGACGTCACAGAGACAGAAGTCGTCGGTCTACCGACGCTGTGTACAGAAGCCACCCGGGCACACCTATTCCCCTGCATCACCAAATAAAAAAGAAGTATTCGAGAAGAATCAAGTATGAATTTGTTATATTAATTAGCTAATTTTCAAACCGTAACTGTTACTTCCCAATTAAACATTCAAATAAAAACAACCGACTTATCATAATAGCACAATGAGTCAATAGAATATAAAAGCCCTTGGAACCTTTTAAATTATCCGAACAATTAGGTGGCGAGTGAACAATGCGAAGGGTGAAACGAAGGGCTTTGGTCGACTCGCCTTGAAGGGCCTACCTGTTAAGACGCTTAAGGTTCGCCATCATAATCAGCCCTAGATATCTGTTTATGTGATGAGAGGTCGTACAATGTGTAACAAGATCAAATCTCTTCAGTTAGTGTAGACTGTGACGTAATCATGTCTATCAAAAAGAGAAATAGGTTCATTTCTAACCTGGGATCCATAGAACCTTTAGTTTTCTTTTTACATCCAAGCGGGGCAAAAGAGCAATCGCAATTTATTGCCGGTGGTCTATGGAGGAGGAAAGCAGAAGGGGCATCTGTATAACGTCTATGTGGATGTCTATGGGCGTAGGTAGTCATGAAAACGGCTCCCACCGCTCGTTTTAACCCTTATACAAAAAAATCTGAGTCCGCAAAGGAGAAAAACAAACAAACATTGATGTTATATTGTCACGCGCCGTTGGCCGCGCGTCGCCTTTATTTCGTTTGTCGAAATCCTTTTTTATATTCTGAACAAATTTGCTCTATCCCAGTACCGTTTCGGGGTAAATACAGGACAATTGTAGAGACGGGTTTGATCTTTTTCTCTACTTCAACGGTTACCGAAAAGTCACAAACCAAAAATTCAACTACTTGTATGTAGTTGCTACGCCACCAACAGATACGTCAGCATGGAATATCATAGCGATATATAAAACTGCCGAACATTGGTCTTAACAACGTTGAAATCTTCGTGGGCCCATTCAGAATAACTTTACTAAAGATCATCACATTCTCAAATGCATTATGCACTACGATTCTAGAAAAAACATACAGACAAACATTCATTTATATATAGAGATAATACATTCGTGTCTGTAAAGCCATCGAAATACCTCATATAAAATTTTAACCCAATCGGTTTAGCCGTTTAGAAGTTTATCCGTTTTCCCATGGAAATGAAGCATTTTCCCGTGGTACAAATAGCCCATGATAATCTCTGATAATGTGGCATTCAAATGGTGAAAGAATTTTTGAAATCGGTCCAGTACTTTCGGAGCCTATTCATTACATACAAACACTCACTCACACACACACACACAAATCTTTCCTCTTTATAATATGAGTATAGATGGATATAAGTTAATAATCTATTCTTTGAAGGCATAATCTAAAAAATGAATGTTCCACATTCTGTAGGTACCAGTAGTTAATATTTGTTCTATATTATCACGGTCTCAATGGTATGTTCTTTTTTTTCAGGTAATGTTCCATCGTCTCGCCTAGACTAGCTGAACACCGTCAACAATCGTCAGGTACACGAGTTGGTGATATAATAATATATTCTATAATATAATAAAAAGAAAAAAATACGCTTATACACTTACTTAATAGCTCTAATTGATTTATAGAGCGGTACATATAGAAACACATACAGACATTTCGACATTCTCGCTAATAGTATATTAAAGAATAGGTTAAATAAAATATATCTTTCGCTTTGTTTGCTTTCAAAAGCTTGAATTGTAAACATTTGCTATAGAAGAGCTGAACCCCCAAAATACTAGCATCAAATATGCTTAAAAGGGGGTTTAGGCCACAGTTTACAAAACATGTATTTTAATAAGAAAATAAAGATTTATATATTTATTTATTTATAATTTACGCGATATAAGTACGTTTTTAGGTATTTTTTTTCTCACGTGGCGTAACTTTCAGTTGGTACTTATGTAACTGAAGTTCCAGACGTAATGTATGCCAACATTAACATGTCAAACAATGTGTATGACTAACTGATGTGGTGTCGCGTTTTGATTGGGTAAATGAGGACAATCTACGTCACCTCACAGCCTCGCGCCTCTAGAAATATCTACGAATTAGGTCAGCCGCGTCAGATGATGTGATATTCTAGACCCACCTNTCCGTCCACCCCCGCCTTCAACTGAGCACGTAAATAGCTTACGAGATTTTTTACTGCCCGTACAAGCGGCCGTGCGTTAAATATATTCTCAGATGTAAGGCGGTACCTTCAGACTGCAGACAAGGCAAGAGGAATAGACTTGGTCAAAATTTGTGGAATAAAAATGCAAAATAGTATATTTTGTAATTAATAGTATTACTTATTGATCGTTAGTCAATTAATAAGCCGGTAAAATCTCTCAATCAGTAGGTAGTCATGAAAATGGCTCCTTCAATAAAGTAAATACAATTTGAGTAGGTGATACAGCAACATTCATGCTGCTCCAAAATCAATAAATACAAAAGCTAGTACAAATGTATATTTAATATACAAAGTATATACAAATATACATTTTATTGATTCAGGCTAAATTACTTACACAATAAACTTCATGCTTTAGCACGCGAACGTTCTTAAACAACATTTTTAAATTTATTAACTCACATTTGTACGTTGTCTGTCCAACTGTAGAGATGTATGTATTACTCACGAACACACTGACTTACTCCATCTCCAAAGTCCATAGCTAAGTCTATAGACTTGTGTATTTGTATCATAATTATTCAAAGTGAATCACACAAACACATGAATAAATGTCGATTTTTTTGTCGAGTTTTATATCAGTATTCGTTCTCTTTACATATATGTATGTCGAGAATGGGAGCACATATTATATATTGACGTTAGAGCGTTTAGAACTAAACCCACCCTAACATTTCCATATCAACCTTTGCTATGTAAAACAAGTTCTCTTCGAACCTTTACAGATTTTCTTTTCTATATTTTTACGTTAGTTTTAAAAACAAAGTTGTTTTTAAAGATTTAATAAAGATAAAAAACCTTTTAGGCTTATTTCTGAAGGCTGTAGTGCGATTACAACTGATACGATCTAGTGTAAAGAATAATAAAAAAATATAACATTGTTAAACTTATATTTTTTACTATAACGATTAAATTAGTAACACAAACTTTCGTATGCAAAGAGGTACGTACCGTTTTTAGTTTAAGGGGTTAGTGTAATGGGGCTAAGGAGAAATCAGAGCATTTTCATGCTTTACTCTCTTTCCTCCATACTTACACACTGAACTAAATTAAAATGAAATTTACTCGTGTATCGTGTAAGCGAGAGGTACCTCCCCGGTCGTGCCGGCCCAATTCTGCTGCATTTATGCACGCAGCACGGCACTACCTCGTGCTACGTACCTACTATAAGCAAGTCAGCTGTCTACCAGTTGCAGTGGACGTCTTCTAGTTGCTAATGCTGATGATTATGATGATATTATGTAACAGTGCTGGTCTGGCAGCCGCGGGCTCCTAGATCATACCTGCTACTCTACTGGTAGTCGCGGGCTTTTAGACTATAACCGCTCCACTATTACAAACTTACACTACAACATATTCGTAGCTCTATAGACCGCTACGTTGTTTCGTAGCACTCGTAGCATGTCGCTACGGTTTTAAACTCGTAGCGCTACGCCAGAAACTCGGAAGCTACGAGCTACGTAGTTCGCGGCTTTCCACTTTAAGAGCTTGTTGGAGCGTTTAAAGTGCAAACATCATCATCACCAGCCTCTCATCATCATCCATGAATAATAAGGTCAGCACAACCACACGTAATTTCGCAATAAACGCAAGTCAATTTATTAAGGCCTATTTCAATATTTTGAAAATTTAGTTGACAACTTTTATATATTGATATAAATAAATAAGTGATATCGAGGAGGTACCTCTCGCTCATGTAACGCCGTGATGGCTATGCTCTCGCGTTAAGTGTAGCTCGAGAATTTCCAGCGGCATTACTATTTTTGTACTTAAGATGTTTGGACGATTTTATCATAGAAAATGGTGGTTTTACAGTTAAATATCTAAAAGACTACAATACTATGAATGTAAAAGTTAAATAAAAAATAATGTATGTAGGTTTGTTACTCTTTCACTGAAATATTATTGAATCGATTTGTGCGAAAATTTGCTCAGACAGATTATAATCTGTAGTAACGAAAAAATATTTTATATCTCTAAAAATTACAGTACAGTAGTAATATATTTTTATAGTTACTGTTTCGTATCAAAAATCTTTAAGAATTGCGTTACGCAATACTTGAACGCTCCCTTAGAGTGGGTGGATGTGGCTGCAGAGGAAGAGCTGAAGACCGAGCTCCGTGCTGTGCAGATAAAGAGGCTGATGTCCGGTAGTGGATAAGGAGATAGTGCAACGCTACATTGCAGTGTGCTGGGGCCGGCGCGACCGAAAGGTACCACTCGTTCACGCATGAAGTGAAGTTACAGCTATAATGTCGCGTTTCGTAAAGTCTGTTAGTCGTTAAGCTAAATGAGGATGAGGAAAAAAAGGCAACGTATCTGCGCAGAAATTGTGCGGATATCTATGGGCGTCGATAACCGTATAAAAAAGACAGGAAAATTATAATTAAAAGAAGCGACATGATAATGAATAATGGTAGTAATAATTACTGAATAGTGACAAATTACTTATAACGTAGAAGGTTCCATTTTAATAATACCCTGGTTATTAAAATGGATCCTTTATAAAAAATGTTTAAAAAAAATTAAAGGACCCATAATTTATTAGTCCTTTACCGAGGCGGAGGCCCTATTTACATCAAATTCAAATATAAAACAACCCTCAGGTGTATTGAGGGAGGCTTTTAAAGCGAAGATTAGATGTAATCGACGCATAATGGTGGAAACGTTGTGCGGCGAGGGCGAGAGTACAGCAAATAAGGTAAAAGTACAGCAAATAAAGTAAAAGCAGAGCAAACAAAGTAAAGGTACAGCAAATAAACGAATAATAATATGCATTAGATAGTGATCGGCTTCATTGCAGCCTAAATGGACGAGCGCGACCGGAGAGGCACGGCGCACGAGATTGGCATAAAATGTTAAAATCAAAATATAATGAGACAATCATAGTTTATACTGTATATGGGAACAAGCGAGCAGTCTTAGTATAATGATGACTATGGTGCTTGAATTATTATGATTATGAAACTAGCTGCGCCCCGCGATTTCACGCGCGTAAATTTCAATCCCGTGGAAAATAGAAAATTGTCCCATAGCATCCCATAGGAATATTTTTTCGAGATAAAAACTTTCCTATGTGTTAATCCATGTTACTCTGTGTGTGTACAATGTGTGTGCCAAATTTCATGAAAATTGGTTCAGCAGTTTTCGCGTGAAGGAGTAACAAACACACAAACTTTCGCATTTATAATATTTGTAGGATTATATCTTCTTTTCCTCTTCTATCCAATAGACCAACGGAATCTCAGAAATAGCACGAAATGCGACAGCAATACAGACACTTTACGCCGGTATGGTAATGGCACTACTTACAATAACTCCCGACATTAAAAGAATATAATTTTTTGAGTGAACCGGGAATCAAACCCTCCAACAAGTCACAAGGACATCAATCACCAGGATCGTTATTCTAAAACTCGAAGCAGATATTGTAATATCAACAAAGGAGTTCTCCCTCGTAAAAACACGTTCGACGTTCCTTCCTAACAATTTCTGTTTCGCGAATTTCTCGCCGTACATTATGCGAGTGGGAGAATGTTTTTATTTTGATACATAAATGTGTCTCTTTTTATATAAATGCGAAAGTTTTTATGTTCGTTATTCTTTCGCGCAAATGCTGTTGAAAGAATTGGAGTTTTGTCACAGGTGTAGAGTGCAATCTGGAATTACGTATAACTTTTTACTGACCCAGAAAAAATAAATGAACCGCAAATTTCAGTAAGAGGTAGTGCCACACTGCATGCTTGCATGCAGTCGAATTGGGCCGGCACGACCGGGGAGGTACCTCTCGCTTACACGAGACTGGCGTAAAGTGACAGCTGTGTTGTCGCGTTTCGTGCGGTGTGTAAGTGGCCCATGCAGGTGGGAGGAGAAAGGAGGGCAGCGCATCTGTATAGCATCTATGCGGATGTTTGTGGGCGTCGGTAGTCATGAAATTGGCTCCGGCTGCTCGTTTGCCCTCATATATCATAAAAAAAAATGTAGGTATTAGTAAAAGAAAACCTTTATTTAGGAACTATATCACACAGATATACACCTTTCCCTACTTAAACCTACACATACAAGAACCAAAGATCAAGAACAAAAGAACCAAAACACAAACAGTTAAAGTTATAACTAATGCGGATGTTTATGAGCGACAGTGGTCATGATAGCGGCTCCGACTGCTCGCTTGCCCCATATACGATATCAAGAAAAGCTTTCCCTTTCATATTCCCCAACAGGACATTCGGCATCTTATCTTTCCCTCTCATCTTTAGAATATCATGTAGATGTAAAAATAATTTGACGTCAAAAGAAGCTGCGAACAAAGAGGCGAGCACAAAAGATCCGGCTCCATCGGCTTCCTTTGTGGTTGTTTTTGAGTTCCACCTTTGTTTGCTGCGTGGAGGATTGACACTTGGGTAAGAATGAAATTAGCGCTTTGATTCGAGATAAGATCGGGTGAGATTGTAGTGTTGGGTTTTGGATCTCAAGTCGAATTAAGACGGCCCTTAACCTTAACATAACCTATGTTATAAGGAATGGAAAATATCGGAATAATATAATCTATAGTGTTGTTACTGGCGTACTTGGATATACCATGAATAAATTGGCGAAGTTACTGGTCCACTTGTTCTCGTATATTAAATATCGCCAAAAAGTGGCGCTCGGAGTGACACGCTTCTTTTTTTGTTGGTATAGGGGACAAACGAGCAGTTAGTTATTAACTATCGACGCCCGTAGACATCTGCGTGGAGGCTATACAGATGCGCTGCCCACCTTCCACCTCCATGAGCCACCGGCTACTTACACATCGCGTTCACGCGACAACACAGCTATCTCTTTATGCCGATCTCATGTAGCGAGAGGTACCTCCCCGGTCGTGCCGGACTAATTTGGCTACTTTCATGCATGCAGTTTGCCACTACCTCTTTCAAAATATAAAACATGTTTCATCCGAGTAAATAAATAGTTATGATCTTCTCATATACAAGTTTTAAAATTCCAAACAGCAAACTATGTAACTCCAACAAAACCAATTTTCAACCTTAAGTCTGTGTCGTAAAGTCCACTTTACATTCAAAAAGTATTAGCACTTTTTTAACTTAGAAAGCACAATATTTTACGTGGAGCTTGTGAACTTAAAGCTCGGAACATCTGAATGATCACGAGCTTTCTGTTTAAAACTTTTTATATAACCACTTGTGTTGTCTGAGTTCTTTAAATATGCCAACGACTGCGGTAAAAAGATTTTAACAAAGAGTTGGTTGTGTTTGCTGCAGAATGGAGCTGCGAGTGCTTTGCAGGATTATGTGGCTTATAACAAAATACTAAGAAACTTATATTATTTGCGGTGGCCTGCGCACATTTCAAAACAAATTATCTACATAGTGCTTTTTAAAGTTGTGTGCCTTAAAATAGCGATAAACATATGTTTGCGGGCGTCTGAATACAATTTGTAAAAAATTAATTAAATATTATATATGTTTGTAAGAGTCTTTTTCAGTGATATAATTATAATCTGCCAATTTTCAGTATTGTCTGTATAAAGGCAACAGATTACACTTGTAAAATTAATTGAATATTCAGTAAACCTCTTGTGTAGACAGTAAGTTTGTCAGAGTTGTAAAGTAGACATCTATCAGTAACAGAATTGTACAATAGACATCCGTTAGTAACAGAGTTGAGCTATAGAGGACAGAAAGATCTTTTTGTTTGTAACTAAGTTGTAGAGCAGACATGCCTCAGTGAATTGTAGAGTAGCAATAATCCACCAAACCTTCTAAATTTCACAAAGCGGACAATTTCTTTTTGTTTTTCGTTTTACAATTTGTATTACGCGAATATTTAGAAAATTTGTATGATCCACAAATAAATTATTCTGTTTGTTTTTTGTTTTACAATTTGTAATATGCGAATATTTAGAAAATTAGTATGATTCACAAATACACTATTCTTTTTTTCTTTCATCACTTTGCAGGGATATCTCTAAAGAGGCAGAGGTACCTCCCTTGTGATCAGTTCAACA
>LUGF01046215.1:56464-70536 GCA_001625245.1 Calycopis cecrops | reverse complement strand
TCATCTCCGGGCAGCCTCACGGTGAACTGAGCCGGTGTACTGATGAAATTGCAAACTCCGGATCATTGTATCGGAGATAAAATATTTTTACTGCCTGCGCCTGAGTTGGTGGGGGGCTGATGATGATTAAGTAATTTTGATCACTACCGACGCTCATAGACATCCACTATCCGCGTTATAGAGGTTTGCACACTGCTTGCATGCAGCCGAATTGGGCCGGCACGACCGGGGAGGTACCTCTCGCTCACACGAGACCGACGTAAAGTAACGGCTGTGCTGTCGCGTTTTGTGCGGTGTGTAAGTAGCCGGTGGCCCACGGAGGTGGGAGGAGGAAGGGCAGCGTATCTGTATAGCCTCTATGCGGATGCCTATGGCCGTCGCAGATCATGAAAATGGCTCCGACTGCATGTTTGCCCCTAATCATAAAAAAAATCAGTGAATTTTCCGAATGCCAATTTTCCAAGCACCTTTTTGCGAGTTTGGCAGAAATTGTGAAAGTATAATTTACGTCGCAAAGCGACACCAACATAATAAATATAAGAACATCATTGTCGTTTAGAAATCATATAACTGTCGGAAATGACATTTATTAGACTTACGACAAAGAAATATAAATGTCTACTGTGAAGCTTAATTTGTCGAACGTGAAAAGAACGAGTGTTTTTTTTTATTTTTTTTATGGTATAGGAGGGCAAACGAGCAGTTGTAGCCATTTTCATGACTACCGACGCCCATAGACATCTGCATAGACTACAGATGCGCTGCCCCCCTTTCTCCTCCCACTTCCGTGGACCACCGGCTACTTACACACCGCATGAAACGCGACAGCACAGCTGTCACTTCACGCCGGTCTCGTGTAAGCGAGAGGTACCTCCCCGGTCGTGCCGGCCCAATTCGACTGCATGCAAGCATGCAGCGTGGCACTACCTCTTACTAAAATGTACTAGTGTGAGTGCGTGTGGGCGTTTGTGTGTGTGTGTGTGTGTATGTGTGTGTGTATTCGTGCCGGCGTGCGTGCGTGGCTGCAATGCGTGCACCACAGTCTGTAAAAAGAGACGATACGACAGATCTTTTCGATTGCGGACACAATTTAAGAAGACATTAATATTCGATTAAGTCGAAAAGAAGGAAAAGATCGTTCGTATCATCTGTGGTACTTAATATACTTTAGAACCAGCCGACTGACGCTCGGCGCTTCACCGCCACTCGATATTAAATTCTGACGCCGTCATTAAACGCAGTATTGCGAAAGTTGAGCTCGGTTATAGTCCGGGACCTGGCTGCAGATTCCAGACCTGATATAAAAATTGTGGGCGTTCTGGTTGGATTTTATTAATGTCGATTGGTATAAATTGGAGTGGATTTTATTGGTTTTGATTGTTATATTATAAAAAGAGTTACGTGTATAATTTTGTAGTTCTGTATTGTTAAATGAGGCACTATTAAGCATTTCGTCTGACGCAGGTTCTCACCGGGCACGGGTGCTTCGGTGACTACTTGTGTCGGACGGCCCACAGGGAGCCGACAACTTGTTGTCATGATTGTGGTGCTTCGGTGGACTCCGCCCATCACACCCTCAACGTGTGCCCGAAATGGGTGGCGCTGCACCACGACTTGGCAGCAGTAGTCGAAAGGGACTTGATACTGTTGAGCATCATCCCCGCGATGCTCGACAACGACGAGTCCTGGGAGGCGATGGCTTCCTTCTGTGAGACAGTAATGTCCCAGAAGGAGGCCGATGAGCGGGTGAGAGAGGAGGCCGCAGACGCCCCCCCCCCCGCAGGCGACGAACGGGGGGTAGGAGGCGCTACTTAGCGCGCCTCCAGTAGTACCTCAGTGCTCGTGTCGGGCCGGGATGGGAACCCGGTCTATCTAAAGGCACGACGTCGTCGGGACTGGCCAAAGTGATGCCGGGTAGTCCCCGTTGAGGAAGAGCTGGCTAGCCTGTCGCTGGAGGGTCCTGTAGCCTGCAGATCCGGGATCCTCCACTTATAGCGGCTGAAGGCACCCGCTGGGGTTTAGTCGGTAGGGGCGTACCATACGCCGAGCCCGACACAGGCCCGGTTTCAGAGCCACCCAGGCTCCCGGGTATCGTGCGTAAATGCATTCCCCTGCGAAAACAAAAAAGAAAAAAAAGGCACTTAAGCAAACGCAGCATAGCTAACCTGGGCCAGAACGAATGTCCCAGTGTGGCTCGCTTCCGTATTCTGCATTGACTAATGTATGAATTTAAATCATGTTAAAATTGGCACCGCGTTTTCTCCCGCGTATCATCCCTTTGCATCCCACAGGAAGGTTTTTTCGGGATAAAAACTATGTGCTAATCCAAGTTACCCTCTATGTGTGTGCCAAATTTCATGAAAATCGGTTCAGACGTTTTTTCGTGAAGGAGTAACAAATAAACAAACAAATAAACAAACATACAAACAACCAAACAAATAAAAAAAAAATATGAAAATGAAAATGAACAAGTTTTTATTCAAAATAGAATAACAGGAATTACTTTCGTCAACGTCAACAATGAAATCTTCCACCGGTTCAACCCTAGCCCTGTCCTGAGACCCTCTACAACCTTGTTACCTCTTACAACCTTGTTAATAAACATAGATTAGTTTTACTCCAAGTATTGAATTTTAGTAATAAGAATTTTGACAGATTCTAATTTAATACTTGGAGTAAAGTTAATCTGTTTATCAATAAGGCTAATAGAGTTTAATTAATTTATAAAGAGCAAGAGAAAACTTTACACTCCTACTCCATTTATGGTTATTTCGGGAAATGTCTTTCCAATGGAAGGGTCGTGGTGCCCCTAAGGTCTTTACTGTATATATACAATTTTGAAGCAAACACATTACTTGTTGTGAAATAAGGATTAAGAACAAATTATAATGGGTCGGCCATTATGATTTTTATGTACACATTGTCCTAAATTTATATTCTTATAAATGTAACGCATATTTTACTACAACACACGCGCTATTTAAATCTTACTATTCCTACACGTATTGCGAAAATAAATATATAGAAATATAAAAAATAAAATTACGAAAGTTTTTATGTGTATTTGTCACGCGTTCGTGCAAAGAATACTGTTCCAAATTATTTGCAATTGGCACACATGTAGATTACAATGTAGAATACGACACAACCTATTACTCTTCAGCTTTTGTCTCTAAAAACACTTAATTCGTATAGCTCTTACACGTATGAAACCGAGCGGCACTGCAAGAAGTCCATGTCATCAAATTACTTGACAATTAAAATATTGAATCACTCACCAATCGTTAAACCACACAATCCGGGTATAATAATTTATCGAAGCTCACCACGAAAAGGTTTCCGCTGAAGGGTTATCGGAATGTCGGGTAATCCGAAACCCTTAGACGTAAAAACGAAAATTCTATAAAATTACGGCACGCAAACGCTTTCATAAATGACGTGCTCATAATTTTGTAAAAGGTAGTGCCACGCTACATTCATGGGTGTAGCGTGTGTAGCACGGCCGTGGAGGTACCTCTCGCTTGCATAACACCGGCTTAGTGACAGCTGTTCGGTTGCGTTTCGTGCAGTGTAAGTATCCGGTGGCCCATAGAGGTGGGAGGAGAAAGGGGGGCAGCGCGTCTGTATGGCCTCTATGCGGATGTCTATGATGACCCTCGGTAGTCATAAAACGGCTCCGATTGTTCGTTTGCTCTCTATACTATAAAATTACGGTAAAGAAAATTCGGTTCCACCTCGGTCTATATTCAGAGAATTTTTCACAGAGATATGAACGCCGAATATTCCGGGAGCTTAGATTGGCTTTCTAGAGCTTTATTCATTCATTCATTACCGAGGTTTTAATATCGCTCTTGTGCTAACGAGCTTGTTGGAGCTTTTGAGGAGCTTTAAGCTCTTGGCTTAGAAGCTCAGGGCCGGTGATGATAATACGGTGATGTATTATGGTCTTCTTAGGGATCCGCATCTTAAAAGACGGTTATTAAGTGCAGGTAGTGCGTTGCAGTTCAATAGAGTCGCAATCACTGTCTAAATATACAAAGTGCCTCTAGCACACATGGATGTGGGGGCATGGCCCCGCCAAGTCGAGCGCGAAGCAAACACTGCCGTGCCATCCCTTACTGGGACCATTTCGCCGCATTTTCAGACCAAAAGAAGTTTTCGTCATCCGTTAAGTTTTAAACACATACTTAAAATTCAAATTTCAAGTCTGTGGGTCATTTAGTTCTGAAGTTAAGCGAAAAGCAAAGATTTGCATTGATGACACTCATCATAATAGAACTAGTACTTCTCATAAACTCAGAGGGCCGAAATTTGCTGCAGAGTTAGAGTTTAATGGCCAAAATAAAAGGAAAACTATAAAAACTAGGATAATCGCAAAAAAAATACGAATGTATGCTTATGTGCGTGCGTGAGTGCGTGCGTGTGTGCGTGAGTGCGTGCGTGCAGTAAGCAACCTTAGACTTGGCACGACGTTGTCTAGATTTTATTACTTTTTAGAAATAAACAAGCAGCTCCATCGAGACTTGGCTAGCTTTTTACAGAATGTTTTTGGCGAGTTATTACTTGAGTGAAGTTGTGGCTATGTTTTTGTGTTACCTTAGTTAAAGTCCGGATTATAAAATTACATCGCGTATGCATAATATCCTTCTTAGGTCATCATGAATGCAGCATTGCATACGAATTGGTCTTGCACCACCGGAGAGGAGCCTTTCTGTCACATTATGAGTTGTGAGTTTCCGGTAACCTTAAAAAATGGATGTTTATGGTCGGCGGTAGTAGCAACGCTTTAACTGTTCGTTTGCCCTTACTGTAAAAAAGTTCAATATTAATTTACGCTCTATACAATATATCCACGCCAAATTGTATTTTTCCAAAATGCAAATTTACCAAAACTCCACATTTGCAAATTGAGAAATTCGCACCGAATTTAAAAACGCCGATCTGATATTGAAACGCAATTTGCCTGCTCGGGGCTGCGAATATTTTTGCAAAATATTATATTGGACTCGATAAAGGCTGGTGTACCTTTTTATAGTATACAGTATGTAACAAAAACCCTGTTGTTCCTTTTAAACATGTACACATATACGTATAAGTATATCATTACTGAAAATTATCCTACTAATTTTATAAATGCGAAATTTTATACGTTTGTTTGTGTTTGTTACTCCTTCACTCAGAAACTGCTGAACCGATTTTCATGAAATTTGGCACACACATAGAGGATAACTTAGATTAACACATAGGATAGTTTTCATACCGATGTTCCTATGGGATGATTTTCTATTTTCCACGGGATCGAAATTTACGCGAGTGAAATCGCGGCGCAGCTAGTAGTTCGATATAATCAAGTATTGGCTAATTAGCAATTGTAATTATGACATTGATCAATACATTGACATAGCAAAAAAAAATTAATTTTCGCATAAATATCTACTACAACATAGCTGGTTTTCACGTGACAAGCTCATGACCTAGAAGTCAACGACCATCATCAATGGGTCCGCCATTGATAAGGCGCTGCCTCGACTCGCAGGGGTACAGCACATTTTATTTTACGATATACAATAATATTGTAAAGATTTACAATTTATTTGACGATCAGGATCTGGCTTACACGATACCGTTTTCAAAATGATAACTATCTTATCTTATCGAGAATTGGGCCGGCACGACCGGGGAAGTACCTCTCCCTCACTTAATTCCGGCGTAAAATGACGGCGTGGCTGTCGCGTTTCGTGTGGTTTGTGAGTAGCCGGTGGACCATGGAGGGGATTATGATAGAAGGGACGCATCTGCGTAACAATCATGCGAATGTCCATGGGCGACGGTAGTCATCAAACGGCACCGATGCTCGTTTGCCACCTACTATAAAAAATAAAAAGAGTAGGTACCTAAACTATGTAGTAAGGTCTTATTTTACCTATTTACAATTTGACCTATTTTAATAATAATCAATACGAGCAAAGTCCTGACAAGTAATTAGTATTGAAACGGCTGTTTTTCTTTAATTAATCTCTCGAAAGGCAGTGGCTTTGTTATGCAAATACACGGTTTAGGTTACCTGTTAGCTTTGTACAAGTTACGGTACAAAAGAGGAAGAGACCTTTTTCGTTATATCGACATTTATAGGGCATGATATGTCGTTACCATTTTTACACCCAAAATGTTTGAGTGTAAGTATTTTATTTCTTTTAATCTAACATTACAATTTTTTAAAATTAACTAAACACCAATTACATGTTTCCACATATTGAAGTCTATAGTAATTGCTTGCTTTATTAAAAGATATTTAGCAAAATAAAAATTAGAGAAAAAAGAAAGGCGTTCCATTATCAAAAAAAACACAATGTTCTGACTGTATGGCTATATAATCATATGTATTGTTACACTCATACATGTAGGCTCTAGGTCGACACCAGCGTAAATTGACACTTGTGCTGTGCAGAAAGGAGTGCAGCGCATCTGTATAGCCTCTATGCGAATGTCTATGGGCGTCGGTAGTCATGAAAATGGCTCCGGTTGCTCGTTTTCCCCCATATACTACAAAATAAATAATACCATCCAGTTCAGCAATCCGTGGCCCGTCAACGTCTTACTTGCGGCCCTCACATATTTTGTAAACAACCAATGACCTCATTTATGTGGCACTTTTTGTCGTTATGATTTTTTACACACAAAGGTTTGAATATAAGTGTATAGACGATGATAAAAGTATAACTAATAAGTTGCGCTCACCGCAATCCGCAGTGCTGGCTTCGAAGTCCTTGATCATCCACCATATTCTTCAGACTTAGCCCCGAGTGATTTTCACTTATTTCCAAAATCAAAGGAGCATATTCGTGGAACTAAATTTGACGATGATGACGCGGTTATGACTGCCGTAGAGGAGTTTTTTAATAGTCGAGAAAATGATTTTTTTGCGGAAGGAATAAGAAAGTTGGAGATGCGGTATTCTATGTGTATTAGATTAGAAGGAGATTACGTAGAAAAATAAAATATTATTGTTTAATTTTTTTTTTTTTGTATTCATTCTAAGTACTTTTTGATTCACCCTCGTATAACCATACTCTTCTTTACGCAGGGGAATACATTTACGTATGAGCTTAGTAACACGCACGCTAGTGACAGCTCAGTAGTACGAGCCCGGGTGGCACCTAGACCTACTTTGCAATAACTGTGCTGTCGCGTTTCGTGCGGTGTGTAAGTAGCCGGTGGTCCATGGAGGTGGGAGGAGAAAGGGGGGCAGCGCATCTGTATAGTCTCTATGCAGATGTCTATGGTCGTCGGTAGTCATGAAAATGGCTACAACTGCTCGTTTGCCCCCCTATACCATAAAAAAAAAAAAACTATACTACACCAGTATACGGTGTACAACTAGGTACTAATACAAAATGAATTCTCATCAAGGATGATCCTCCCTCCTTTATCATTTAAGTAATAAACCTCTCTTGTTCCAGGTAACGACAAGCCGATTACTGACCCGAGCTACTTAGCGACCGCCGCCGGTAACGCTGAGCCTTATTACCTGAACTTAGCCTTTTAATTAAAGTTCTCTTTCATTTTAATTTAAATGTTCTGCCGTTTTATTGTAAGATTGAAACTGTGATACGGTTGGCTTTATTGATTGTCATACAGATTTATACGACACAGTTTGTATGTTTTAGCACCAACTACTAAAAGAAAAAAAATGGCATTCTTAGGGCGCCAAGGAAAAATTAAAACTATATTAAGTGTTTGCTAACGCGTTTTTTTATTTTTTTTGGCCTAACGCCGCTTACAGACATTTTAGTTCAAAAATTTTTATTGAATTAGTAGTTGTTCATTTTAGAAGATATGACAAATGATTTCTTTCATGTCTTAATTCTTTAAAAAGTAAACCTTATCACTTTTATACGTTTGTCTATCTGGATGTCTGTTAAGACACGCGTAGGAAAATTAAGCTTACATTCATATCAAATACTGAATACTACCTCTTGAAAAACAAAACTTGAAGTCAACATATTATATTCATGCGCATACTTTGATGATCTTTTGATTTCCTGATTCTTAATAATATCTTAAATTTACGCGAATGTTACACGTTTTAATCTAAATATTTAAGTACGGTACGGGCTATTTACGTATTCTACAATCCCGACATTTTAAAAGATTAATAGCAGCTGACTGACTTAGATGGCAGATGTATTGTTGAAGATTTATAATTACTTACTTGTTCCAATCAACGCAAAATATACTTTTTGTAACTTGCCTTGAGGAGTTTTGTTTTTAGATTTGATTATTTTTACTACTGGGTCCCAAGCCGAAGAGGTAATTCTTGTTAATTGCAAGATTCTAAGTCAACGGAGTGACCTAGAATCTATCTATTAACACGAAGTACCCTTTAAAAATGTTCCTCGAAATCATAAGAATTAAACCCGAGAATTGATTCCCCTGAGCGCTATCACAGGAACGGGGACGCGCGTCGGGGGAACCGTGCCCTCGTCCCGTCCCAAATAAATTAAAATATATATTTCTTACTCAAAAACGGAGCCGTTTTTTATCTCGTTCCAGTTGGCAGACCTCGAGTTAGGCACAATGGGCGCGTCGTAAAACTGGGTTCGTTTTACGCATCAAAAAAAGAGAGATTTTTCTTTATTTTTGTACTTCTAAGGTTGGGCTTTGTCTAAAAATACTTCCTTATTTGACATAAACCATGTATGAAGTAAAGATATATAGAGATATATAATAGTAGTTTATGCAACTGTCATATAATGAAGGGTATTAAAACACGAGTGGAATTTTTGAAACGAGCGACAGCGAGTTTCAAAATAGTTAACAAGTGTTTTAATACCCGTGTTATATGCAGTTGCATACACTACTTTATCTTCACTAATAATAATAATAATAATAATAATAATAATAAGTTATTTATTTCTTTGAGCAAAACTTAAGTGCCTAATACAATGTTTGGAGAAAACCCTTTAAGTAATTAAATACCTGTAGTGGGATTCTCCGCTCTTCCACAGGACACAAACACTTGATTAAGTTATGGTACAAACATTAAGATTATCTTAATAACACATGTCCACACCGGTATTAACACTAAAATTTGCTAAAACATATTCAAGTTGTTATACATAATAATAAACACAAAACTTTGTTGTTTAGGTACTCTAATACAATATATCAATATTTTGTAATATTTAACTTTACAGTATCTGGTCTGTTCAACTTTTATATAATAATATGTATTTATTTTATAATATTAATAATAATAAAACTATTTGATTTTCGCTAATACTGACTAATAGAATTAATCAATTAATACCTTGGGCGTCGATTGCCGACTGTCGGCATATGCTAATGACAGTTGACATTGCAGCGCGCGCTGGGCCAATCAGGAGCAAGCGCGCGCTGTTCAGGATTTTGACATACGTCTGTCTCACCATTTTTCTCTCCCTCTCGCTCTCACACAGTGTTATAATGAGATTTTACGATATCGATTTGGATATTATAACATCATGTCAAATTGCTTAAATTGAGTTTTTTGTTGTCTGAGCTATAACAGTAGCCATTATAAGTCAAGTATTGGAAACATAAGTAGAATGTTACAACATTAGTGTAGATAAAGATATATATATATATACGTTACGTATGTAATGAAGTTTTTATATGAAATCTATCACTTTCTAACAAAGTGATACCTAGTCGGCATTTACGATGCCCCATATTTTGTGGTTAAAGAGGAAAAATCTAATTCTCTTTCTTTTTCAGTAAGCTGGTGAAACTCTAATAGATCTTATGACGGTAATTGCTTAAAAAGCTTATTAAATAAATCCACTAAAGTAGTTATAAATTATTTTTGAAGTAAAACTTCTATACCCGCGCTTGACATGGCGAGAGCGTTACAAAAATCACACATCGGGCGAGGCCAATGAAAGTTGTCATTCAAATTCGGTTTAAGTGAAACTTTTTAGTATTCAAAAAATAAATACAATATGACACGCTATGTCTTTGTAACTACGGTAATGAATGTGTGTATTAAATCAATAATTAAGTTTTACTTCAGTTGTGGTCTAAAGCACACACTTTTTTTTACATTATAAAATAACAAACGAGAAATCATCCTCCATCCAACCCTCCCATGGGCCGCAGAAGCTGATAACCAAATCAAATCAAATCAAAATATTTTTATTCAAAATAGAATTTGAAAAATTGCTTTTTGAACGTCAAAAATTTTCATCTACCACCGGTTCAACCCTAGCCCTGTCCTGAGAAGAACCGGCGAAACAAACTCAGCGGGCCTCATTCATTTTTTCATTCTTTATTTATATACATTAAAAAAAATATATAATTTACATTTATTTTTGTATAGAAGTAGCCTGGGAGGAGGGTACTATTCCCAAGGTGTGGTATCGATCATAAAATCTATTACTTTGTAATATCCCTTACCACACAAGCGTTCCTTAACTACTTTTTTAAATTTGTTGATTGAGAGTTTTTGAACGCTTTCTGGGATTTTGTTGTAGAGGCGTATACATTGACCCCTAAAGGAGTTCTTTACTCTGCTCAGTCTATGAAATGGTACATCTAGTTTGTGCCTGTTCCTAGTATTTCTATCATGATTAGCACTCTTCTCATTGAATTCAGTAATATTCTTTCGTACATATAACACCGCACGAAACAAAATGGCTGTCATTTCACGGCTGTATCCTATCAGCAAGTAGTTTCTCAGTCGTGCTTCTACCGGGGAGATAAACAAATACTTGAGTAGGTACTAACATAGCGTGATTATATTTATCAAAAAATCCTAAGTCACGCAATTCAGATGTAAATTGAGCGAGCTCGGAAGCATTAGAGTTAAATTCGGGTCTCGTGATAAGATCAGGTGATAACGGATCGGACCCGCCGATAGCGCTGGTAACGTAAGGTCTGTCTGAAAACGATGGCGCTTACGTAAGGGTCTGACGGAGGGAAATGGGAATAATTACAAAAAAATGTTGGTTAAATTGCTGAAGATGTTTAATTTTACATGGTTTAGTGTTTATACTACCTACTTGTCTGTAGGCAAATCGGCTTTAATAATATTGTTGTGTGCAATATTACTCAGTAAGAAGAGTCTTGAAGACTAAAATTTGTACCTTGAATTTTTTTTTTTTTTTATGGTATAGGAGGGCAAACGAGCAGTTGTAGACATTTTCATGACTATCGACGCCCATAGACATCTGCATAGACTACAGATGCGCTGCCCCCTTTCTCCTCCCACCTCCGTGGACCACCGTCCACCGGCTACTTACACACCGCACGAAACGCGACAGCACAGCTGTCACTTCACGCCGGTCTCGTGTAAGCGAGAGGTACCTCCCCGGTCGTGCCGGCCCAATTCGGCTGCATGCAAGCATGCCGCGTGGCACTACCTCTTACTAAAAATTCCGTAGCTGTCAACAATATCAACAACAATAACTTCAATAATTATAAATAACCCCAAACACACCTTTCATTATCTCCCCAACGTCCTCGACATAATGATCATGATGTTGGTTACAATATTGAAGTTTTCATTACATTCTGCAGTTTTAATGCCTCCTGAATCGTAGAAGAATTTTACACATCTTTCCATTATTCTCGAAGCTTTTTCAATGCGACCGAACAGTCAAATATTTCCTTTTCCAATTCCTATTAGAAATGAACCCGACTTAAAATCAAGTTGAAATAACGACTTAATGGCCAGTTATTAAAAGTAAAAACAATAATTCCCGTGGCGCGTGGCCGCACTCTATCAGTCCCCTGTGACGTACGACCTCGGCCAGGGGACTGGCGGGTCTTTGTGAAGACGTGACCTCAGAGACTCTCCCATTGTGCTAGTGACGTTGTGTCTAAAGATTTCTTTCATTTTAATTTTTTTTCTGTTCTATAATCTCAGCAAAAATGTGATTTTAATCTCGATGAATCTAAAATGCGTAATAGTAATAATAATAATATATTTTTATTTCTCAAAAATCAGCCTTACATCGTAATCGTGAGACTCCCCTATTAGGAAAAAATTGCGAAAACTTAATAGTAAAACTAAGATAAAATATAGATATATATAGAGAAGATATTCGACAAACTTTAAACTCTAAAGTAAAAAAATCTAGACTATTATCTTTTCGTTTTAACGTGTTAAGTTTTCGTTTTATCGAGTTAAAAAAGACGACCTTTGTTTATGCTAGAACTTTTGTCCTGACTCTGATTTTCAGGAGCACTCTAATCCTACTTAATATTATAAATGGGAAAGTTTGTTTGTTTCTTAATCCCTCAAGCAAAAAATTTGGCACACACATAGATGGTAACTTGAATAAACACATAGGAGGAGTTTTTATCCCGAAAAAAAAATCCTATGGGATGCCATGGGATGATTTTCTATTTTCCACGGGATCGAAATTTACGCGGGTGAAACCACGAGTCGCAGCTAGTTTTACATAATTTTCAGTAAATGAGAACACTATCACACATTTCATTACTACATAGTACTTATAACCATATCAGTCTTATTAATAATCATAGAGTAATTTACATCAAGTGTTAAACTAGGATCTGTGAAATTCCCTATTACTAAACATAAACAATAAGGAATTTCACAGATTCTATTAATACTTGAATTAAAGTTAATCTATGTTTATTAATAAGGCTGTATATATATAATTATACCACAAGTCTATACCTACAGAATTGCCTAGATATAGCCTAGACAGTAAAAGTAGTTCGTTATCGATACTGATCCGGCCGTGCATATTTGATGGCGGGGGCGCAGGCTATATTTAGCGCTGATCGATTCTGCAGACGCAGCCTTTCACAACACCACCATTGTTCTGCCTACTTGTTTATTTAGCTAGCTTTACATAGCCTGCTAGAGAAACAAGAGCTGGGTAAATATGCAGTATATAGAACGAACTATGTACTAGCTTTTGCTAGATAATTAGTATATTTTTTGTTATATCTTTTAGTAAAATGTAGTGCCGCTGTAACCGACCTGAACCACCGGGGAGGCAGGCGGTCTATATTTAGCGCTGATCGGTTCTGCAGCTGCACCACCATTGCTCTGCCTACTTGTTTATATAGCTAGCTTTACGTAGCTGCTACTTCACCCGCTTGTTTATTTAACCAGCTTGGCCAGCCCATATAAACAAAATCTTGGTAAATAAACAATATGAATATAGAATTATCTATTAAATATTATTGAAATATAATATACACATAATTATTGATGAAGTTTCTCTGTCTTCTGCAAGTGTTGAAAAGTGTACAACAGTCAACACGAATATAAATAAGGATATATATATTTTTGGCGGTGGAAATTAAAAAACCTGATGGTAGCTCTCGAATAGGAAAATAAGAGAACAGAAGGTGCACTTGTGTTTGCTCCCACGTCAGCGTTCTCATGTTTGTGACATTGTAGAGCGAAGCCCAATACAGGCCATCAGATTGGTAATCGGGCGACAACACTAGGTTTGGGTCGAAAGGGGAACCAAGCCCCTCTCTGATGACAGATAAGAGAGGCCCCGCTTAACAAATGCAAATAAACCTGTGTAGAAACTCATTACGTATACACGTATTCAACTTCCTCGTGGGACGAGCCGTTGTCTGTGTATCACAAGCTGCATCCATCACTTAGTTAATTTGATAAGGATGCATTAGATGATTGATGGAGGAGTAATTACATGTCAGTAGAGGCTCATTAGACGTGTCTCGAGTTTGCAAGAGACAGGAGTGACAGCTGGCCGGTCGTGTTTCGTGCGGCGTGTGTCGGACTGTAGGTTGGAATGACGCAGTACATACATCTGATATTGAGTTTAGGCTACTGTTCAGTATCGAGGTTAGGTAAAGAACCATCTGGTTTGATGCTGACTTTATGTATTGTGCATAAATTACCAAATGTATTTCCGACGTTGCTTCGGCGATGGGGGTTCATGTAAAAAATAAAAAGTGCACGTCACGAGCAAAAAGAGACGTGGTCACTGTCAACAGCGACTTCTCTTTTTTTGATGTTAGCGCTAGTGTAAAAAAAAATATTGAACAGCTATCGTTCGTAGTGCGCTGTTAAATTAGCG
>LUGF01046215.1:31310-42150 GCA_001625245.1 Calycopis cecrops | reverse complement strand
GGGGTTTGGGGGGGGAGGGGACTCACCCGAGGAGGTTTTTGTTATTGTGATGCGAAATTGAAGACAAACACACATTGTTTGTGTGATTAATGTGTTGGGAGCGCGGCAATTGTTGCGGCTGAATTTGAATGTACGATCGGGTAATTGGTTTTTGGTGGATCTAGTGGAGCTGCGCTAGCTGATGCCCTCGGGAGGTACCTCTCCGTTACAATTTACTGTTGTAGGAAGGGAAAACTTCTGCATAACTGTGCCGATCTTTATGGTCGTCGATTGTCAAGACAGGGCTCTTTTGTTCTTAATAAAGTTATCTGAAGTGATAGTTGAAGAGAACTAAGAAGTAAGAAATAAACTCAAATGAAAATAATAGTAAAATAAACATCACAATTTGTATATAAAATTTGAATGACGAATATTGCTTAACAAGCATACTGAAACAAAAGACTATCAAATATACAAATAACTTTATAATAAAGTTATATTTTATAAATCAAATAAATATCTTCAGGATAAAGGTATTTTTGACGTTAGTTCATATAGAAATCCATATAAATTTTCATCCATGTCAATTTCATTGAAATACAGTATTTCGTTGAAAATTGATATGGAACTTGTGTCTACGGTTACTTAGTTGTTTCGACAGAGGGCGCTACGTGAGGGAAATTAATCTTTTGTACATTCAAGTACTTTTTGCTTGGATGAATATGAATTATACTGTACTAGCTGCGTCCCGCGGATTTATCCGCTTAAATTTAGTATAAGTAGTAATTTATTATAGAAAAAAATATCTAAGTAATATAATTATGTACGTACGTATGTAATAATTGTATGAGCACCTTATGTTATAATTATTTAGTACTTAAATCTGTATAATTACTTATGCCGCCAAAGCGGGGAAAAAACCCGTGGAGGTGAACCTGAAAATCAGTGTTGGGAAAATTAATCCTAACTTTAACTGAGGTGTCACCTTTTTGTGGAGTGCGCTGCTACTTTAAGAAAGTTATTGATTTTAATGTTTACTTGTTTTCTATACTTTTATTTTGTGCTTAAATTGTCTGTTTTATTTTTGTACATTACACAGTGCGGTTTCTTGTAGTGTTTATGAAGCTATTGCTGTGTGCGGTGTGTGTGGGTAAAGTGGTGTGTGTAAGGTGTTGGTGACGTCACGTGCTGCACGCAGGGAATTCCAGGCAAATGTCAAGGTCATGACGTGCGAAGTGAAGGCGCTCTTATTACTTTTATACAGCTCGAGGCACTTGACTTGACCTGTAGGGAATGTTTTGGAAGTTATTCATATGCTTAGTACGAGGTAGTGCCATGCTGCACTGAAACTACTTGTTTATATAGTACTAACTATAAGTAACATACAGTTTGTATGTGTGTTTGTTTGTTACTCCTTCACGCAAGAACTGCTGAACCGATTTTCATGAAATTTGGCACACACATGGAGGGTAACTGGGATTAACACAAAGGATAGTTTTTATCCCGACTAAACGTTGCAAATGTGATGCCATGCGATGATTTTCTATTTTTCACGGGATCGAAATTTACGCGGGGGAAACCACGGGCTAGTTAAGTATATTTCTTAATTTTTTACCTTTTCTCTCGTTCTTCCCTTTCACTAGTGATTATTTCATGAAATTTATGATCCGTAGTTTTCACCTCAAGCTATAACAAACACAATAACCTTTCCCATAAAAAACATTAATACCTGGGTTCATAACCTGAGGGTAATTACTAATTACCCTCCGTAGCTCGTAGGGTAATTCAGCTACTTCATGGGGGTAAGAAATAACCTAATTATAATTTCGTACAGTAATGATAAAAATTTACAGAGCAAAGCAAGGTAAAATTCCACAAATATTACAGAGATGTTGCATTAATAGAATCCTTTTTTTTTTAATTGGGACGGGCTAATTGGGAGAAGATTTGGATGGGAGCCCCAAAACCACACACAGTATAATATCCTGCAAGCCCCGTGCTACATAAACCCATTCGTTTCCAACTTACATCGTTTGAGGGTTATATTAAACCCTACGCTGCAGTTGTGGGGCAACTTTTACAATTTCTGGTACAATTTACCCCCGTCTGTGGCCAACTTTACCCCGTATTACGTTAGTTCGTTCCACTTCAAGTAGGCTGAGAATGAAGCCCTGTTTTACAAATGTGAAACTTCACTTGAAAAAATATTTTTTATACAATAACTTGCTGCGCTCCGCGGTTTTACTCACGTAAGTTTCGATCCCGTAGAAATGTCAATGAAAAGCAGACGCTGGCCGATTTTTAGATCTACTCGATATACACAAAATTTCACGAGAATCGGTCGAGCATACGCGATAACAAGTAATAGGGGCAAACTTTTTGATGGCCACCGACGCCAATAGACCTGAGCATTACTGCTATGCAGATGCGCCCCCTCCTTGCTCCTTCCCTTCAACGGGCCACCAAAAACTGTCAAAAGCGCATGAAATCCGACGTCACTACCGGCAACACGTGATCGGTCGTCTTGGAGATCGTAGAAGAGGTAGCTGGTGGGTAGGAGCTGATGATGATAAATACTTCGTCTATTTCTTCTTCGCATCTAAAAATAATAAGGAAAAACTACATGTTAAAACTTCCTCAAATTTACGTAGCCTGAAAAATGTACTTGTATATTCTTTGTCTTACGAAAAATATCAGAATATTTTTGAATAATATTATAGAGGGTAAAGAATACCCCAGAGGCGGGAGGTAGCGGCGGTAGAGGTCCCTGGAGGTCTGGAGGTTGGGGTCACGATGTTCTCTCCATTACGTGCGGGATATCAAAAATAATTCGTTATTAATATTTACTTAACGTGTTAGTAGCTGACCAGTACCGACTTTGTGCAGCTTATCCTTATAAACAGAATAACAATATAATATATTAATACTATGACTATATTTTTGCGTGTATGTCACTGAACTCCTCTTAAATGACTAGAGTGAATTTGACGAATTTTTTTTTGTATTGAAGGGGATTAGAGAATGGTTTGCCGTGCGCTGATTGGTCTAATGTCTTGTGTCAAGTAGTTATTTAATACGTTGTTCTTGAAAACAAATCAATATGGAATATTCATACTTACATAGTTATTTTGAAATCCGTACAATACCATCTGCCAAGGTTTTAGTAAGAGGTAGTGCCACGCTGTATGCTTGCATGCAGCCGAATTGGGCCGGCACGACCGGGGAGGTACCTCTCGCTTACACGAGACCGGCGTGAAGTGACAGCTGTGCTGTCGCGTTTCGTGCGGTGTGTAAGTAGCCGGTGCCCCATGGAGGTGGGAGGAGAAAGGGGGGCAGCGCATCTGTATAGTCTCTATACAGATGTCTATGGGCGTCGGTAGTCATGAAAAGGCTACAACTGCTCGTTTGCCCCCCTATACCATAAAAAAAGGACAATACATAAAACATTATTCTACAGGAATCCGACAAAAACTAATTTGGGACTACGAGCGTCTTTCATCCTTACTACCTTATAAAATTTTCTGTATAAGAAAATCTAGAATTTTGTATATTTAATCAAAAATATTGCCTGACGTCAAATATAATCTGTCATCTTGTAGTGTTTGTGCGACATACGTGTCGAGATCGCGGGTAGGCGGGAGTCAGTCGCGCGCGAGCCGCGGTCGAGAACGGTCGTGTCCCGTGCTACTGGTGACGTAACGAGCCGTCTCATACCGTGGTGCGCGTAAGTACTACGCATCATAAAACATGTATTTGGCTTTTAAATTTGTAATTAAAAAACCAAGTAACATATTATTTTTACTTAATAAAGGGGAAGGGGACATTTTTTTTAATAGAGAGCGCATTACCATTGAGTAAAATGTGCTATATTTTATTACAAATGATCAAATTTTTGTTAGAGCTACCTCTCAGTCTCAGTCACGCTGCATGCATGTAGCCAAATTGGGCCGCACGACCGGGGAGGTACCTCTCGCTTTTACGAAATAGGCGTGAAGTGTGAGCTGTGCTGTCGCGTTTCGTGCGGTGTGTTTGTAGCCGGAGGCCCATGGGGGGTGGAGGAGGAGGGGGGAAACGCATATTATGTATAACCTCTATGCGGATCTCAATGGGTGTTGGTCGTCACGAAAAGTGCTCCGATTTCTCGTTTGCCCCCTTATACTATAAAAAATATACTTGACGTTCCACGGGGTGGCGACGGGTCAACTAGTATAGTTAGAATAGCATCACTCTGTCGTGAAACAAAACTATCACCCGTCTCATGTCACCGGCTAATTGTTCCAAAACCACGCGACATAGTTCGGTTCCTCCCGGGAGCCCCGGACTCCCGCGACTTTGTTAGTTGGGAATAGTTCATCTGCGGGTAGTTAGTTGAACACAAGCCGAGTTGGATAGTTTCACTACTGGATGAAATAACAATCAACACTGTAATCTACACTAATATTATAGAGAGGAAATAATATTTTGTTTGTTTGTATGGAATAGGCTCCGAAACTACTGACCTTCACCATTCTTTCACTCATAGAAAGTAACATAATCGTAAAGTAACATATTGGTCACCGCACACTTATCAACTCGGAAAGGGATGGTAACCGTATCATCACGAGCCGTTTAGTATTCTTTGTTTGAAACTCCATACTGCAACGCACACTAATGGGAAGCTTAATGTAATCGCCTCGCCGTTAAAAGCGGAGGCGTTACGTTTTCGTTCCCTTTCCAAGTTGATAAGTGTGCGGTGACCATTAATTTATATTTTATTATGATTGACAAGTTTTCTTTTTGGCGTCAAAAGATGTTGGCACGGGCCAGTCATATTTATTGTTTTTTACCTACTTACTTACTGAAGGCTTAAAGAGAAGAGGCCTATCGTCTTCTCTTTAACGCCATTCTGTTAAATTCTGGGCACCCTGTACTCCTTGTTTCCTATAATGGTTACCATTGTTTAGTATGTCCACCATGTAGCTGGTATGCCCACACCACTGTAACAGAGTAGTCACGAGAAGCGTATCTTCTCGCGACCACTCTGTTACCCCCTTCGTGCATCGTATTTCGACTTGGTCCACCAATAAACTGCGCAAAACGCGACATCACAGCATCTGCGTAATAATAGAACCTCTCACGGAAGGTAGAATTAAAATACGTTTCATTGGCGACACGAATTCCGAATTTAAATTCATCAATTCCAATTTCAAATTCCTCCCGCCTCCAGTGTGACAGCTCGCGGAAGTTCCCAGACGGCATTAGCATCCACTTGGAGTATATCAGCAGATTTGTTCCGAACTTCGCGAAGAATATGAAGTCAGTTCGTGTTGCCATCCGACATTGTTGCTGGGGATTTTTTTTTATTTGTATAACTTAAAGGAAAAGAGAAATCAGAGCTATTTGGTAAATAAGGGCGTCCATTTACAACTACTAGATAATTGTAGTGCAGATGCGTGGAATAATTTAGGAAAAGGTAGTGCTATGCTGCATAGGAGGATATAGTGCCATGCATGGTGCATAACACTACATCCTCCTATGCAACGGAATTGGGCCGGCACGACCGGGGAAATACCTCTCGCTCGCTTGATACCGGCGTAAAGTGACAGCGTTGCTGTCGCGTTTCGTGCGGTTTAGCCGATGGCCCATGGGTTAGGGATGATAGGAGGGCAACGCATCTCTCACTCTCTCATTATGCGAATGTCTATGGGCGTCGGTAGTCATCAAAAAGCTCCGATTGCTCGTTTCCCCTTAATGCTATAAAAAAAAGCCGCCACTGCACAATACGCGATATCACAACTATCACTATTGAGCCTATATCATGTCAGTGAGAGGCCCTGATCGTCATGAAGGCCCGATTAAGTTTACTAACTAACTAAGGCCCGATTAAGTAACTCGATGTTTTAACATGGCTGACCTTTTTATCATCCAACGGATCAAAATCAATTCCAAGACAACTCTGTTACGTACCAACATAAAGAACAAAACAGTAATGACACGGCTGCACGCCATTTCTTCGGAGAATAATTATTCTACACATCTATGCAATACAAAAATTGTAGAGGAATTTAAAAAGGTAATTAAATTTTTGTATGTGGCAAGATTTGAGCTAGATCATGCCTAATTTTATTTAAATTCCTAATTTAAATGCATCGATTCCGATTTTAAATTCTTCCCGCCTTCTGTATAACAGCTTTGGACGTGGAGCACCAAACGTTGATTCGAGAACATTGCGTCATCGTTTAGTTCCATAGAACCTTCTCGAAGAATCGAGTATGAAGTATTCAGTCCGTGTGGCAATAATCATAATCAAGATCATCCAAAGCTAAACAATGAGACCAACATCAAAAAATTACGTTCATTTTGATCGGCCATTTACATGAACTAGATGATGGATGCAGGATAGCTCGATTGTAGGTGTACACAAAACATCAAGAACCTTTCAAAAACACAGGATAGAAGTAAAACAGTCTACTCGTGACCACGGCCGTTGCATTACGGCCGAAACGTCGAGAGTCGAGAGCTGCAAACTACTTCTCGGGGTGTAGCTTACTCTTGCAGTAGTGTCACCTATGTATATCTGTTGGGGCCTCTTCTTGATATATGTATTTGTAGAAAAACGCTTTTATTCTTCTTATAGACTTTATTATATTGTTAATACGCCAAAATCGTTATAATTATTATAGCCCTGGCTACTATATCACATACTTGTATTACTATACGGTTCGCGCCCGAAGGCGTGTCCCGGAATGAAAAAATCTTACGTTGTCAAAACTAGACAGTCTCCGAATTCGTTCTTTTTTCCTAAGTTTGAATAGATATATTTTTTTTATACATAGCAATTTTAGAGTTTTCATCTTTCATGCTCCCAAGGAGTTTATATTCCTATGCTATACGTTACAATACTTCGCTTAACATATTACACGATTAAGTCCCATTTACAGTATATAAATTTTACGGATTCTGATTTTATATCGGTTTATTTTGAGATTTTTTAACACCAATGTTTCAGAAGCCTCACAACATCTATCTTGGAGTAATTATAGAATTACTATAAGTTATATTATAGAGTAGTATAGAGTAATTGAGTAATTAATGGAGTAATTTTAGAATTACTATAATTACTACAAGGCGTCTATGGTCACGGGTGGGCCGAGTTGACAGATATCCCGTTATCACAAGTTACTAAAGGTGCCTGATAATTTGTAATTATTTAGCTGTTCCAAGCAAAAAGTACTGATTGTATCTTGCAGCCTTATCAACGCACACTAATCAACTCGGAAAGGGATCGTAATCGCCTCGCCTAGAAAAGCGAAGACGATACGATTACGTTACGTTTCCCATTAGTGTGCGTTGCAGTATGAAGTTTCATGCACAGAATACCGACCGGCTCGAGGCGATACGGTTACAATCCCTTTCCGAGTTGACAAGTGTGCTGCGACCATTATGGTGTTTTATTACATGTGTAACATATGCGTAAGCTTACGAAATCAAATTGAATTACCACTTATTAATTTTACTAATGGCAACACTGTTTTATCGAATTCGAAATTGGAATGCATCGATGTGAATTTTAAATCCCCGCCAATTCCCCCCGCTGCCTGACAGCTCTTGAGGTGGAAGTTTCTAGAACTGATTCACTCAAATTAGCATCCGAGAACTATGGACGTTTATTCGGCGAGTACTTCACAATTGTTGAAGAATTCAATATGAAGTATTCTTCAGTTCGAGTTACAACTACGATCATTTGAAGTTTAAATTGTATTTTTAAACTTTTAATGGGATTAAAGTATAGTATTTTATTATTTATTGGGGGCAAACGAGCAATAGGAGCCATTTTCACGACTACCAACGTCCATAGATATCCGCATAGAGGCTATACATATGCGCTGCCCTCCTTTCTTCTCCCACCTCCATGGGCCACTTACACACCGCAGGAAACGCGACAACACGGCTGTCACTTTACGCCGGTCTCGTGTAAGCGAGAGGTACCTCCCCGATCGTGTCGGCCCAATTCAGCTGCATGCAAACATGCAGTGTGGCACTACCTCTTCCTATATCCTACAGTAAAAGTAGTGAGTGGTAGTACTATAAATACAGGTCAATGCTCACACGAACTGTCGCATTTCGTACGGCGTGTGAGCCTCCGGTGGCCCATGATAGAGGAAGGAGGTCACTATGAAAGTGTCCAACGGATTTGTCGTCCTCCACATCTTAGCCGACCATTTCGTTTAGTATAAGTGTTGTCTATGTTTAGTCATAGACTGTATACTGAATACTCGTACCATAGATGATGTCTATGGTTAGGTACAGATGACTAGAGAGAGAGGGATGTTTGACATTACGACCGTGACTTAGTGACAGCTACAAGCATATCACCGTAGGTAGAGAGCTGCGGATTACCAGTAAAGATACAATTAGGCAAACTTGGGCATCAGCTGTCAACCCTGATCTGTCAGACTTGTTCTACTTTCACTTGGCATGTGTATGTAACACATTTGTACAAAGATCTCGTATTGAACTACAGTTCTCAGATAAATTCCTCACAAATAACAAACCGAAGGGTCTGAGCCCTGGAACTCCAGAGGCCCGGGACCGTTTGTTTGCGGTCCTCGTGTGTTGCGTTATGTACTGAGGGCTTCACGGGTCGCTAGCTCCTAGATGTGCCATGCTTCCTGGAGGGAAATCAATGTACCTTGATATGTGCAGAAATGTAGCTGCAACTGCATGCAGTTCTGATCTTAACGGAATACGTGTAAGAGGTGGTGCTTAGTAAGAGGTAGTACCATGCTGCATTGCAAAATGATCCGGCGCGATCGCGGAGGTACCTGGTGGGCGATCATGTAACTGGCGAAATGTGACAAGAAACCGGAAACCGTATTTTTAGGGTTTCATATCAAAAACCTTAAAATAGAACGCCGGCCGTCACTAAGGCTCCGCCCATCCTTCTGTCACCGGGATGTATCTCATGAACTGTGCGTATGCCCACTGATACCAACAAAGTCATCCATTACATCAGTGGATGCTTTACGTTACTTTCTTTACGTGACGCTCCCTGGGCCTATTTGTTACGATTTGTTACCTAATACCTAGTATCCTCCTCAAAGGCTGTTTCTGTACCATAATTTTTGTAAATTCATAAATTGTTTTGTATTATATCATTTATAATATGCAAATGTATTTGTATTTTTATATTTTTTTACTTTTACATCTGATCACATCATGAGGCCCGCTGAGTTTGTTTCGCTGGTTCTTCTCAGGACAGGGCTAGGTTTGAAGCGGTGGTAAATTTAACTGTTGACGTTCAAAAAGTAATTCCTGTAATTCTATTTTGAATAAGAACTTTTTCATTTCATTAATACAAGGTCAAAGGATGAAGGATGATAAAAATATGCGTATACCAAAATAACACCTTCTGTCTGTTCGTTCCTCGTGATCTGTAAAGCGACTGGACCTATTTTGAAGGGAGACTCCCTGGCAGGTAGCCGATGGAATAAGGAGTGAGTTGTGCTCCATCATTTATTTATTTTTGAATTTCCTTTCGGGCGAAGTCGCACCCAGAGCTAGTCCATAATAATGATTATGACACTAAAGTCTGAACACTAGTATAAGTACAAATGGCCAAAGACGGAGGGGGAAGTTCTCTACTATAGAAAATAATATATGCTTTAAAAAAATAACGTATGTAAATAATAAGATTTTTCTGATTGATCCCCCGGAACGGCAGCGAGATCAAACGAACAAGACACGAGCAACAAGCCAGACACACCAGACACATCGACACATCAGACAATACAGACACTTCAGACACACGGGGCGGGAAATAACAAAGCCTTATAAAGAAAAGAACTTTGCGTATTCACAAAGAACGTATTATACAGATTTATATTTGTATCAAAGAATGTAATATAAAGACAAAGTTTTGTGGAAGATTATCTCTTTTGTGTTGTTTGTCTCGTCACTTTCTTCTTTCCCTTTTGTAAGAGGGAGAGCCACGCTGCATGCATGTAGCCGAATCGGGCCGACGCTACCGGGGAGGTACCTCTTACACGTACCGGCGTAAACTGACAGTTGTGCTGTGGCGTTTCGTGCGGTGTGTAAGTATCCGGTACGTCCTGGAGGTGGGGGGAGGAAGGGCGACTCATCTGCATAACCTCTGTGCGGATGTCTATGGGCGTCGGTAGAAATGACAATGGCTCCGACTGCTCGTTTGCCCCACTACATAAGAAGACTAGAAATTTGTTATTATATCCATAAAAGGCTAAATGCATCGTATCTGTTTATATAGATACATATTAGATATTGTGGTGTGTCTAAGTCCATATAATATAACTCACCGAAATATACTCTAAAAGCTGTATCTTTCTCCGGTATTTAGTTATAGTTGCTTCCAGCGTTTCCACTTTTTGACCCAACCCCATAATCGAACCCGGGACTAAAGATTACTAATACTTAATGCTGAAGATTATAGATTAAACATGCTTGTTTTGTGTGTGTGTGTGTAAGTGTGTGTTTGTTTACCACCAGTTAGCATACTATATATGTACTAATTTCAGTCCTACGGAATAGTAAAGTTTAACTAAAAGACAGACGAAACCGCAAGGCGCGCCTCGCTCCGCTCATTATCTGATAGAATATTTAACACGTTACCGTTCAGCCAGTGGAAGCACAATCTCAGATTTCGGTATGAATTATATATCGGCGCTTTTATAGATTGTGTGGGTTGAGATCGGGGTGACGTAACTAGGTTACAGGTCACCGCACACATGTCGAGGAAAGAGATCGTCGCCTCGCCGTCAACCTGGCGTCAACCTTACGTATGCACGTAACATAAAAGTACAAGCAGGTCCTGTACGTCAACTCGGCTACGGCTAGGCGACTCCGA
>LUGF01046215.1:17789-28568 GCA_001625245.1 Calycopis cecrops | reverse complement strand
TCTACCACGCCACTAGACGAAAAAATAAAGAAAACGCATCATGTACAACTTTTTTTCATAGTACGTGGGGACAAACGAGCAGTCGGTCTTGTGACTACTTGACTCAGTGGCGTAACTACAGGAAAGTCGGCAGGGCCCACAGCCGGTCAGAGGAGAATCCCATTATTACACATCAAGTAAAAAAAAAAGTTTTTTGTTGAGGGGCCCATCCGATGAATTTGCCACAGGCCTGAGCAGTTTCGTTACGCCACTTACTTGACTCCATGACACACGGAACGTTAGGGATAATCGAGGTGGATGTTACCCTCCTGATGGCCACCAGAAACTCACACAAACTTTAGTAAGAGGTAGTGCCACACTGCATGCTTGCATGCAGTAGAATTGGGCCGGCACGACCGGGGAGGTACCTCTCGCTTACACGAGACTGGCGTAAAGTGACAGCTGTGCTGTCGCGTTTCGTGCGGTGTGCAAGTAGCCGGTGGCCCATGGAGGTGGGAGGAGAAAGGAGGGCAGCGCATCTGTATAGCCTCTATGCGGATGTTTGTGGGCGTCGGTAGTCAAGAAAATGGCTCCGGCTGCTCGTTTTCCCTCCTATATCATAAAAAAAAAACACACCGCGTAAAACGCAACAGAAACTGGTCTGAGCAATAAACTAGTCACTATAATGCTCCGCCTGCTTGTTTTCCCCCTTATACTGTAAGAAGATCCACCGGATGATATTTGAGTTGAATTTAAAAGACATTTCCCTCAGAGCTTGAGTAATTGAGGCGAAGTATCAAATAAACCCAGCATCTTAATCCTGCGCCCCCGCTGGAGTCTGGACCTTATCGCCGCGGCTTAGGGCTCAAATTCGAAAAGCGAGGCTCGTCGTTAAAAGGCACCTTTTCGTATCTTTTCGAATTCGGCGATGTTTGAGGAGATTGTTTTTTTTGTTACGTTCAAACGTTTAGAGATAAGTGATTCGGATCGGCAAAGGAGCAGTCGGTTTTATAGTAGGGCGTTGGGGCAGACGAGCAAGCGGATTGGCTTGTTGAGGCCAACGCTCATGGACATAACTAATAAAAAAAATAAAGATAAATAATAAAAAATAGACGTCTTTTTATTCTTAGTTGTACCTACATAACACGGTTACGTATTACAAATAAGTTATTCTTATTGTTATTTATAAAATACTAAAAATAATGTTCACTTTTATATAACCTCGTCCTAGATTAATTAGGTTCATGTTTTATAAGTTATTGTACTTATTACAAAGTGACATGTTTTTATCCAAAAAATAATATGAATTTTACCAGCACTCTCAAAGGACCTTATAGTCTAAATAAGGACAATCATAAATGACAAAAATAAATGACTAGCCATTATGATAATTAAAATTGCTATTATGATCAGTCTTTAGCTCTCCACCGGATATATATGCTTTAAACGGATTTTTTTTTCATAAAATCGTTATTATTCGTTAACACAAAAACGTCGGGGTGCTACGACCAGGGAGGTACCTCTCGCATATACCACTATAAACTGTATTTTGTATATTTATGGCCCATTGGGGAAAACGAGGAAATTAGGGCAACGCGTCTGCGTCTCAATCATTTGTGTGTCTATGGAAGTTGCCTTGTAGATACTATCTAAATGAGAAGATAGGACATAGCACCAACATATACTTATATATTACTAGCTGCGCCCCGCGGTTTCACCCGCGTAAATTTCGATATCGTGGAAAATCATCCCATGGCATCCCGTAGGAACATTTTTTCGGGATAAAATCCTATGTGTTAATCCAAGTTACCCCCTATGTGTGTGCCAAATTTGAGGCAAATCGGTTTAGCAGTTTTTGCGTGAAGGAGTAACAAACAAACAAACAAACATACCAACTTTCGCATTTATTATATTAGTAGTACAAGACTATTACTTACTACAACTAAACAATAAACATCCCTTCAGTACAACAAACGAGCACAACTAAACAAGTGGACGCCATAAATCTGCAGCTCTCCTTAACGCCCGCTCCTCAGCGGCCGCCATTACTTACTTCGGGCGTTCTAGGGCGTTTCGTGAACGGCAATACTTAGTAGTATTTACTTCGCCGGCTCAGCGACCGAACGAGGATATTGGCCTGTTTATAGTTTAGGGACACCACAGTCAGAGCTCACTACAGACGTACGCGTAAAGGCTATACAGATGCGCTGCACCCCTTCCTCCTCCCGGCTACTTACACTGCACGAAACGCGACAGCACACCACGCTGAAATATCACACTCCAGACAGTGTGAGATATTTCCCCGATCATCATCATCAGCCTTTTGCAGTCCATTGTTGGACAGCGGGCTCTCCCACAGCACGCCGCTGACCTCGATATTCTGCTAACCTCTCCCACTTCCTGTCCACACCTTTGCGATGTTCTCCCCGATCGTGCCAGCCCAATTAAGCTGCAAACCCGCCTAGCACTACCTCTTTCTTATTATTATTTTATTTGCTTTACTTATACTTTATTTGCTATACTTACCTTTACTTTATTTGCTTTACTTTCACTTTATTTGCTGTACTCTCGCCCTCGCCGCACAACCTTTCTACCATTACACGTCGATTACATCTAATCTGCCCATTAAAAGCTTCCCTCAATACACCTGAGGGTTGTTTTATATTTGAATTTGATGTAAATAGGGCCTCCGCCCAAGTGAAGAGCTTTTAATATTAAAGGTCAAACACTATAAACGAGAGGTAAATCCCCGGACGTGCGGGCCCAATTCGGCTAAATGCATGCATGCAGCGTGGGCCGTGGCACTATCTCTTGTTAAAAATTTGAATACGGAAATACAGGGTTATTTTTGGGTCACCGGCCAAATTTTATAATAAGGAAGTAAATATCATTAAAAGGGTGTGTTTTAAATTTTATCGTCTAATTGTAATATTTTGTTAAATAAAAATCGATTGTCCTTAAAAATACAGCGATCGTGGTTCATACGCGAAATGTATCGACTTCAAGGTCTGTGACGCCAGCCGAGCGACACTCGCAAGTCATATGCCACGCGGTGACCAAGAAATGTGTTTATAACATGGGACAAAGTAATTTTAACTAATTATTTTTTTATTCTTTTTTATTTCATAAATCGAATGGATTGTTGATTCTGAACCAAACCTGGAAATTTGGCCGGTGACCAATAAATAACCCTGTATAGTTTCCACCGTTTTGTGAAGCACTGCTTGCAACTAGATTTTATTTGATTTTCTTAGTATTTCAGACAGGTGTGTCTAGAAATAATGAAAGATCTCCTTTAAGTTTTGAATTATTTGATCTAAAAGTATTTTTGAAACAATGATTTATTTTCATATTTTTGAAGTAAAACCTCTTTCCGCGCGCTGGACTTGGGGAGTAAACAGACGAATGCGTGACGAGAGCGTTACGAAAAGTGAGATCGGGCGAGGCCAACGGAACTTGAGAGGTAGATGAGTGAAGACAGAGCCATCAGGGCCATTTTCGTGACTTCCGACGCCCATAGCATTCCGCATAGAGGCTACACAGATGCGTTGCCCTCCTTCCTCCTCCTCCGTTCATAGGCCACCGGCTACTTACACACCGCACGAAACGCGGCAGCACAGCTGTCACTTTACGCCGGTGTCGTGTAAGCGAGAGGTCCCTTCCCGGTCGCGCTGAATTCGGCTACATGCATACATGCAGTGTGGCATTACCTCTTACTTATTACTAATTTGCTTCGATATCCCTGGAATATCGATTATCACTAGCTCCGACTGCCCCACCTTACACTATAAACGCACTAATAAAATGTAACTACACTTTGTAATTAACTAAATGTTATTCATATAACTCCGTAACGGCTCAAGAACAATTAACGCAGTCGCAAAAAGCAGTTAAACGGAACGGCAGACGCGTTAAATTGTATTAACTGTTACTTTTATTTGTTACGTTACGAGCTGTGCGGTGACGATGTTTGTAGTCCTGTTTGCTTAGTAGCGTTCATAATACAGAAACCTGTGGAAATACCTCTTGGTAAGTGGCTATTGTCGCCCGCAGACGTGATCCGATGTTCCTTTTGTATCCTACTAATATTATAAATGCAAAAGTTTGTATGTTTGTTTGTTACTCCTTCACACAAACACTGCTGCACCGATTTTCATGAAATTTGGCACACACATAGACGGTAATTTGGATTAACACGTAGGATTTTATCCGATGACGGATGATTTTCTATTTTACACGATCAAATGCATAGTAGCAAGGACATTAAAACAACCTTACCTTTTTTTAAGTAGTTATTTGATTCTATAAAAGAAAATTTCAGATTTTTCGACGAGTTTTCAAACATTTCCGCATCACAATTCAAATATATTCCTACGTACGTCATATCGTACGTAAACATAAAATTATTATCAAATTTGGTACAGTCGTTCTGAAGTTACGGTCTTACATACATTTGGGAGGTTTTACTTTTATGTACAATATTTCGAAAGCTATAAAACGTTTTTGAAATTATTTTTTTATGTTAAATAGCGTATAATGGTCAGTTTTTTTAGGTATAGCTGGGAGAACTAGTAGTCGAGGTCATTTTATGACTACCGATGCCAATAGACATCATGTTGACGACCAGGCTGGCGCAGTGGTACAGGGCTTGGATAAGCGGAGCATGTTGCGTCACGGGTCGCCGGTAGATCATGGATGTTTAAATGTATTATGTATTGTTTGTATTTATATTATAAAAATCTTAAATATACAAAATGTCTTATATTTATAAAACATATTAAATATATTCCGTTGTGTAGTACCCGTAACACAAGTCCCTACGGTACTTAGCACGGGGCTAGGCTAACGTGGTGTGTAAAGTCCACAGATATTTATTATTTATTTATTCATGTTTCGTCTATAACAAGAATTATCGTAAATTTTATTAATTTTTTTATTTTCTTCTTTTTATTTGTAATATTTGGTTCTTGGTTGGAGGTCTTTTTTCATATCCAATGCGCAAATTATTGCCAATGATCACTGGGACAAACATTTTAATCGTCGAGTTTCAGTGTCCTATTTGCTCATTGGCTTGCTTGTTATGTTGAATCCGTGATATTTTTAATAACAAATTTGGCAAAATTGATTAATGAATATAAATACTAATACAATTTAGTAAGAAGCAGAAGTTCTTCTTTTGTATGCAAACTTGTTGTTAATATTGTATTTATGCATGTACTGTTGGTGTCCTCAATAAATAAATAAATAAGTAGCTTCTGCATTTCAACCGAATTTCGCCAACACGACCGGGGAAGTAGCTCTCTCTCTCATACTCTACCTTAAAGTGACAGCCATACTGACGCGTTTCGTGCAGTTGGCGAGTAGCAGGCGTACGCAGTAAGTCACTCGACTTTCAACGACCCGCACGAAGAATAGACCAGACTGCTCCTTTTCCCCCTTGTGTCATAATGAAGATCGTTCTGTATATAAATGTATGCTTTTTCAATTGCAGGTAAATTCCCAGCTTCCACGTCTCGTAAGAAAATCTACTTGTAAGTTCTTAGTTAAGTAAGTAGATGACTTCACGATATAGCTATGCCTTAGATAGTTATTTTAACAAAACTGCCAAGAGCGAGAATGACTTGCCTAAGGTGTCGTTCGAACGGTAGTTACGAACATGACTTACATACATACATACATTATGTTGTGGTAATTAAGTTTAATTTAGTACCTATATATTCATTTTGTTTGAAAAGAACTACTAAGTTTATATATTCTTTTAGTAAATACATTTTATCACTAGCTGCGCCCCGCGGTTTCACTCGCGTAAATTTCGATCCCGTGGAAAATAGAAAATCATGGCATGGCATCCCATAGGAACATTTTTTCGGGATAAAAACTATCCTATGTTAATCCAAGTTACCCTCTAAGTGTGTGCCAAATTTAATGAAAATCGGCTTAACAGTTTTTTCGTGAAGGAGTAACAAACAAACAAACAAACAAATTTTCCCATTTATAATATTAGTGGGATTTTTTAGTGTTTGATGTTACAACGACAACATAAATATATCATCCGTGAAAATTTAACTATGTCTGCTTCCCCGGTCGTGCTAAATTGGGCTACGACGACATTATTATCACCATGAAACCCTGTCCCGGTAATGATCACATGAAAACACCATCAGAACACAATAATAATACCATAAAAGTGTTATTCCTCGGAACTGTCGGAGAACCCATTAGACGCCGTACTGTGTCGTAAAGGAGCGAGCGTGTACGAGCTTTTGAATATAAAACACATTCCGAATGTTGTTTCGATTGGTTGCGGGTATAAAGAGGCAGTTTTTTATAGTATAAGGGAGCAAACGAGCAGTCGGGGCCATTTTAATCACTACCGACACCCGTAGATATCCGGCCACCGGCTACTTACACAACGCAGGAAACGCGACCGCACAGCTGTCACTTTATGCCGGTCTCGTGTAAGCGAGAGGTACCTCCCCGGTCGTGCCGAACTGTAAGAGGTAGTGCCACGCTGAATTGGTCCGGCACAATCCTGAAGGTCCATCGCTTACACGATACCGGCGTAAAGTGACAGCTGTGCTGTCGCGTTTCGTGCGGTGTAAGTAGCTGGAGGGGGAGGGATGGTAACGCGTCTAGTGTCGATAGTCACGAAAATGGCTCTGACTGTTCGTTTGCTCCGCTGTTATAAAACAATATTATTTTTGTGTTAATTATTACATAAGCCACAGTTTTGAGAGAGGATTTTATTGTAATAAAGTTGTCTGATGAATTTCGACCGGCGGCCATCACAAGCAACATGCGCAGGACACATTATAGTGCACAAGTGCACTCTTTCCCCCCTCATTCTCATATTCCGATCCGGCAGACCGACACGACCGGAGAGAAGTGAGGCGTCGTGCACTCGGGAATACCATCGCCAACTTCCTGACTCAGGACTACATCCTACGACGACCAGACTGGCGCAGCGGTGCAGGGCTCGGATAAGCGGAGCATGTTGCGCCAGGGGTCGCGGGTTCGAATCCCGCCTAGGTCATGGATGTTTATCTATGTAGGTATTGTATGTATTTCTATAATAAAAATCTTAAATATACAAAATTTCTTAAACTTATAAATCATATTAAATATATTCCGTTGTCTAGTACCCGTAACACAAGTCCTTACGGTACTTAGCACGGTGCTAGGGTAACGTGGTGTGTAAAGTCAACGGATATTATTATTATTACTTCGAATTATTTTGTCTCGACTCTTTGTCGGTTTATTGATTTGGGTACGGGCATTTGCCAAGTATCCTAAATCATATAGTGAATGAAGTATTATTACTATTATTATTATTATAAATTGAATAACCCTAATAACACATTTTAGCCTTATATATTTTTTTTAGGATAAGGGGAAAACGAGCAGATGATAGATGACTACCACCGCCCATAGACATCCGCAAAACCTAAGGCTTTGCAGGCGCGTTGTTGGCCTTTTAAGTAAGAGTAGGTACCTAAGCTCTTTTCTTGAAGAGCCCCAAGTAAAGGTTCGGGAATACAGACTGTGGCAGCTGGATCCATAATGATGATGTTATCTATGTTATATGTTATATCTATATTCAGACCTCATGTCGGGGCCTCAACGTCACTAACCATTAAACCTCGAGACAGTAAAATACCAGTCTAAGTGATACTTAATCAGAACATCAAATGGCGTCTCACATACGGCACTTCAGTAATCGGATTATATGTTTTAAGATGTACCAGCTAAGTACTTCGTTAATATTAACAAGCACTTAAAATATACATACGCCCGTAGCGTATTATCAACGCCCACAGACATCCGCATAGAGGTTATATGCGTTGCCCTCCTTCTTTCACCCGCTGATTGGGACAGCGGATATTTCTACACCGCACGAAGTCGTGTAAGCGAAAGATTATTATCGGTCGCGCCGCATCGGTCCAATTCGGCTAACGCATGGCACTACCTTCTTTATAGTACAAGAGGCAAACGAGCAGTTGGGTCACCGATATGAAGGTACCTAATTGCTATAGGTACTTTAAGTTAACGCGAATATTTAATACCTATAAAATTTTATATTTATGATTTTCATCGTTTTTATATGTAACTGTTTGTTCGTAAATAAAATTAAAATGAAATAACTTTAACTGGTTTTATC
The DNA here is from genome assembly GCA_001625245.1 of Calycopis cecrops. NCBI lineage: Eukaryota > Metazoa > Arthropoda > Insecta > Lepidoptera > Lycaenidae > Calycopis > Calycopis cecrops. The sequence continues at coordinate 20,431 of LUGF01046215.1, read as the reverse complement.
GCGGTCTATTATTTATTTCACGAGCACGACGTTTCACCTGTGGCCATGTAAAACTTCTGACAACAAAAAAACTTAAATAAATAGCGATAATTTTATCTTTACCGTTAAAATAGTTTTATTACAATGTAATTACAACAGATGCGGATCAGTCCGTGCCGTCCGGCCGGATCTATAGATCAGCGCCATGTTGATCCACACTGCACATTCCACCGCAGCGGGGATTATCAACTGCAAACAATCATTTTATGTTGAGTCAATAATCAATCATATTTCAATTTACACAACAGGAGGGGTTGGAATACAAACGACGCAACCATTTACATAATTACAGTTGAGGCTTCACTCGTGCTGGGCAGATGTGAGTGCACAGCAGCAATGATAGTCCAGGCTACTTCGAGTTATAATAATAATGTCGTCCTAGCCGATTTCGGCTACGGCGGCCGTCTATATAGACGTGCCATCTGCGCAGGACATATTATAGTGCACAAGTGTGCGCGCAAACACAAGTACCTACACTCTCTATTCCCTCATTCTCATATTCCGATGGGACGGCAATCCGACACGACCGGAGAGAAATCAGGCGCAGGACCGACGGCTTAACGTGCTCTCCGAGACACGGGGGTGTACCACCGCCAACTTCCTGACTCCGGACTGTGTTTTATTAGAAATTGAAAAATCCCAATAACAGTTTTCGGTCCGACCCGGGATTCGAACCCGGGACCTCACGTCTGTGGTTGAACACGCTTACCACTAGACCACGAGGCAGTCAAAGTCGAGTTATAGGAGACTGTTATTAAATTAGTTGTCTCGTGGTAGTGGTGAGTTCAGTTGATGGAATGTATTGTCACTTCAATACTTTTACTTTTATATCTCATCACATCATGAGGCCCGCTGAGTTTGTTTCGCCAGTTCTTCTAAGGACAGGGCTAGGGTTGAACCGCCGCGGTGGTAGATTTAATTGTTGTCTAAAAGTAATTTCTTTAATTCTATTTTGAATAAAAACTTTTTTATTTCACTTCACTTCTTGATGGAAATTCGTATTAAGTATACTTTTATTAAATAGTCTTTTTATACTATTTCCACTTTTTGTTAACTGAAATTACCATTTAATACGACCGGTATCGAAAACTCAGATGTGAAACCTGATATGAGTTTTCGAAACCCGTCGTATTAAATTTAATTTTAGTTATGTAATAAAAAGTGGAAATAGTATAAAAAGTACCTATATCTATACATATATATAAAACTCAAACGTGACATAGCCATCTATCAACGCACAGCCCAAACCACTGGACGGATCAAGCTGAAATTTGGCATCCAGGTAGATGTTACGACGTAGGCATCCGCTAAGAGATTTTTAGAAATTCAACCCCTAAGGGCGTGAAATGGGGTGTTGAAGTTTATATGGATTTCTTTGAAAATGAACGCGGGTGAAACCGCGGGGCACAACTAGTTATTTAATAAAAGTAGAGTGGTAAGTTCGTCCATGGTAAAAGTGTCTGACATTTGATCAATGTTTTTATATATATATATTTTTACATTATAAGGGGCTAACGGGCCGTCAGAGCTATTTTCATGACCACTGATGCCCATAAACATCCCCGTAAAGGCTATACAGATGCATTGCCCTCCTTACTCGTAATGGGGCACCGATTAGGTACCTACAAACCGCACGAAACGCGACAGGACAGCTGTTACTATACACCAGTATGGCGGTATAGTGTAAGCTGACATCCCCGGTGGTCCCAGCCCAATTCAGCTTCATCGCAGCGTGGCACTGCCTCGTACTAAAAATGTAATTAGTATTTCCAATTTCCTAAACCAGGCAGGCAGGCTCCGACTGCTCGCGTGTCTCCCGCAGACGAGAGCCAATACATTACGGAGGAGTGGCCGGTGGCCCACAATACACAGAATTGAATAGGCCACGTCCAATAAGGCTGGGCTATTGTGTTCCGACAATAGCTCGTTCAATACTTGCCCCCTTTTGGGGGGATTGGAGATTACGTAGAACGGGCGGGGCGGCAGCGGGGAATACTTCAAGTAATTCAAGTTATGGTTCATTTAAATGTATTAAAGAAGATGGTCTTACCGAGTAAGGGCTAGTGCAACACTCCAAGCTTGCATGGTTCTGGATCTTTTAGGGATACGACATTACACTGATGGTAAAAACTGACTTATCTTTTTTGGCTTAAAATAAGTTTTTATCGAAGCTTATGAATGTAGCCAATTTTATCAGTGACCCCTGTTGTGTTTGTGAGTGATGAGAGTAAGGGTTTCTGTAAATTTGTTGTCAGCTCAATTTCCAAATCATTGGAAACTACCTACTTCTTAAAATATGGACTACAGATCATATTTCAAAGGCTTTGTAAAACGGACTAAAAGGTAGAAAATGTTTATACTATACAGATTTAATAATATCGTTAATATTTATAAATTTTACTTTAAAAAAAATAAAAAAGTTAAAAAGCTTGAAGGTAAATTTTTGAAGAATTTTGGGTACAGAAATTAATAGTGTTAAATTCTTGACGCCTACATTTCATTTTGTTTAGTTTATATTTATAGGTTTATTAAAATTTTATTGTCTATAACAAAATGTTATAATAAAAAACATATTAATTAAAAAACGAAGATTGTAACGATGT
>LUGF01046211.1:9941-28567 GCA_001625245.1 Calycopis cecrops | reverse complement strand
AGCAATCTCCGCCAGACGATATTAAAGTGTTTTATTTTATCGATAATTAAAGTTGGTAACGTGGCTTACGCTAATATAAATTGGAATTTATCGGCTGGCTTTTACTTTTCCAATCCACTTGTTCCTCCTACTTAAAATGCATCCGTAGTCCAAAAACGTATTTTTATTCATTTGAAAATAAAGTAGCAAGCCATCAGTATAAGCGGGTATAAATTTATGAGATGGAGTTTAAAAAATGTTTTTAAATATTTTTTTTACTGTAGAAACATTTATTAGGTATATTTAATAAGCTAACATTAAAGTGACAAAACAAAACGCGACTGGTTTACAAATATTTTAATGTGGCATTACTATGTTCTTATTTATATTATTTTTAAAGCTTTTTTGATAAACATCAATTGTTTTTTCAATATCATAATTAACAATAACACGAGTAAGTACTGTATGTACGTAGTACGGTGCCTAATCAACTAAACTTTAAAAAAATGAAAATATTAAACAAAATTAAATAGTTGTATAATTTTTTTGCATAAATATATAAAGTGTGGTCTCCTCTGTTTTTAAGAACTTGCTTACACCGATTATTCATAGAATCGATGAGACTGTTAATGTTATCCTGCGGCAATTGCTTTCAATCAGTACCCGAAAACATTCACGCCACTTAACTTTTCTAACTACGATATACAACAGTCCGACATGGATTGCACACATTTGAAATAGCGACAGGCGATTAGGTGTAATAACATAATTATATAATTACGCACGTATTGTGTCGACTTAACAATAAATATGGTTATTTTATGATTATTTTGATACTGATTGTTACAGTTTTATCTCTTGTTTTTTCTATTATTGTTACAAATATAATTTTCTGAGAGAGATATTTAATTTTATTGAATAATAGTTACGTACAAAGTTGATCTCAATCACATTACTTAATGGAAGAATATTTATTATAGAAGTCGGGGAAACATAAAAATTCTCCCATACAGAGGCCACGTTAAGTGAAAAGTTAAAGAAAACGGAAAATAATAAAGAACATATAACTAAAGTTATAAAAATAAACAGCACTCTGAACCAGTAAAATGTCCTTTTGTTTCTGTAGGTGATTTGCAACAGTTGCGATGAACTCGTTAATTTACACAGTTCTTGTATTAATCGGGTTTTAAGTTCTTACTCAAACATGGTTAGTTCGATTAAAACAATGTTTTTTAAGTTGCGTTATTCATAAGGACGTTGGTAGAGCGCAGCTCAGCAGGAGCTGTCACAAGCCATCCACGTTCCTGTCATTGATCCCTATCCAATCTATGGCTACCCATAAACTACATACAACAATAATATCTGCATTGAATTGGTGCACTGCAGGTGCACGACAGGGGTAATACGCTTACAAAATATAAATCAAACAATTACAAACCGTGCGCGGTGCACCTAACACGATTTTACTACGTACCTACTCATTTTACATACTTATGTAATTTAAACATTTCGTTTGATGAAGCTATTACTCAATCCAATCGTCATATTAGTGACCAAGCATTAAATATCAATACAGCCTTATCATGCAATAATCTCCGGAAACCGCAAGGCCAAGTGGGATTTTAAAGTTATTTTAAACCCGTTAATGCAACGTACACGTCTTAATTGTATTTGAGAGTCTGATTTTAAAAATTTTATTGTATCAATATACTTTAAATAGTAACTCCAAGATTCCTCGTGTTTTGATTTTACCGATACATTTTCCCGTGTGCCTTTTTTGACGTCTGTTTTTGACACTAAAATGTTAGCAACCCTAGAAGGCAAAAAAATACATCACATGATTTATTCAGTCAGAATAGTAAAGAAAAAGGGCCCGAAAATTGTAGTGCCTACAGGCCCATGACAGGGTTAATCCGGCTCTGCTCTAGACGAACGAAGGTTGTGATGGGGGAATGAGATGTAAATACGAGTAATTCCCGTGTAGTCTGTAGAACACAGTCAGGGTTGCTACTTGTAAAACAAACGTAGATTTTTTATTAATTATGCTGCCGTAAAAGGTAGTGCCACACTGTATGCTTGCATGCAGCCGTAATGGGGACGGTCCGACCGGGGAGGTACCTCTTGCTTACCCGAGACCGCCGTAAAAAGACGGCTGTGCTGTCGCGTTTCGTGCGGTGTGTAAGTATCCGGTGGCCCATGGAGATGGGAGGAGAAAGCTCTTCTCAGTTCTCACATTTTGAAAATCTGTAAAACACTATTTCCTTGCACACTTAAACAAACCGGCACATAACATTTACGATAGGGCATCTTGACAAAATCATGAAAATCTTTTACTGATATTAGGAACGAAAATGTATGAAATTTCTTTTAAAACATCTACAGGATCTGGTACAGTCAATGCCAAAATTAGCTGAATCATCATCATTAAGCCGAAGGAAATTTTGCACTTCCATGAGGTGATTTTTAGCGCCTACATAATTCGTACCGCAGTCTGAGCGTATAAGTGCCGGCTTTCCACGGCGAGAAATAAATCTTTGCAACGTGGCCATGAAAGCTTCTGTGCTGAGTGAAGATACCGGCTCCAAGTGAACCGCTTTAGTTGCATCATTACTTTTTGGCGCGAAATTTAATGTCACTTTAACAACTAACATGTCACAGTCAAATGTGAAATGTGAAGAACTGTGGAAGTGATGAAGATTCGTGATATTTTGTTTTCATGGAACCAATTTTACTGTAATCTGTCCATTATTAATCCATTATTTGTAGTAAAAAAAATATAATTTCGAAGAGCAAGCATCCAAAGATCAGGTCCAAAGACAGTCTTTACCCCACAGCTGATGATGCAGCCAGTTGCCACTTTCCAGTCTCAAACCTGGATACTTAGAAGTAGTGAATATTGCGTCATATCCTATGGTAGATGTAGGACAGAAGTGACAGACCGCAGCTCAGTTGACAGATGAAGTCTAAGGTTCTAATCTTAGGCGATAAGTTTATTTCGCTGCTGTAACCGACATTTAGCTAGTACCAAATATATGCCTCAGCCACGACACGACTTCTCAACTCACAAGACTTTCCGTTATTTCCTATGACGTAGAATCACACGATGACGAATAATAACACCAAGATGGATTGTAGGGCTGGAATGCGTACCCGTACCACTTTTTTGACGTAGCCGTTGAAGTAATTTGCGTATACTCGTTACGAACTTCGCCAAATCGGCCAAAACCTTAAGATTTGTTTATAAAGCCCCTGTTCTGGTTGGCGAGACAATGGTTGGTAAAAATAGTTTAGTTTGTTATTTTTCGTTCGTATATTTTCGTTAAAGTATGCGGTATATAAGTATATAATAAGCGGCCATATTTGACTTCAAATCGTAGCTTGATTGTAGTTGATTAAATTAACCATAGATAAATAAATAAAGCATTTTTTGTCCAACAAAAGTATAACCACACAATGAGGCTATATTCGGGTTCTCAACGCTTCCAGAGCAAAAGTTCAGCAAAAAAAACAGCGCTTTAGAAACAGCTACGAGCCTCTGCGTTTGTGCCAACGACTTTGGACTTTGGACACGACTTTTGATTCGCCAAGAAAGGATACACGTCTAATAAGCTGTCAACGCGGCTGCAAGATTCACGCCGCACAACTCCTTAGTTTTAGCGTCCATTCTTTTTTAAGACTTTTGGTTAGAGAGAGTCCCTCAGTACAAAAGAAGACTGACTACAATAACACAGCTCACGTTGTATTTATGTTAGATCGTCTATTTGATTTGACCAATGGACCGTCTGGACCTTCCGAAATAAAAAAGAGTATAAACTACACCTGCAGCTAAGTGGGATCCTTTCCTGTATTAAGTGTATTTTTAGTTTTACTGATAATAAAAGAATATAAGTAGATGGATTTTGTAACTCCTTAAGAGCTCTGTCATCTGTGCGGTTGCAATCATAAATTTTAAGAAATACAGAACAAAATAACCCACATCCTACAAATACATAACAGGATCGTATTTATGCTGCAATAGACCAATATGATTATAACAATTGCAAGTTGTTGAATTTTACCTGCAGGCTAATTAATTGTTACTAAAACAATGTAACTGTAGTTATTAAAACCTAAGATTTAGGACCAAACAACAGAACAAATGTGAAAATACATATTATGCCGAATCTTCATAGAAGTTACGGATTCTCACAGAGCTCAATGATTATTATCTATACTAATAATATAAAGCTGAAGATGTTTGTTTGTTTAAACGCGATAGTTACCGTATAACCGGCGACTGTGGCCTAATATGCCAGATTTCCTATTCGATGAATTTGTTGATTCGTATAAGCTGTATTGGATTTCTCTTCCACAGCAAAAGTCCAGGTCTTGGTAAGAGGTAGTGCCACACTGCATGCTTGCATGCAGTCGAATTGGACCAGCGCAGCGTCGTATTCCGCACTCAGTCGACGAGCCGAGAATGCTACGCTCCATGGCCCTCTGACAAATTTTGAGTATGGACTTCTGGAGCTTGGTCAGAGACCATATCTGCGCACCGTAGGTTAGGACGACGACGAGGATGCACATGTCGACGAGTTTGCGTATTGGTGGGCCCATGGAAGGAGGAGGAAGTAGGGCAACGCATCTGTATAACCTCTATGCGGATGTCTATGGGTGTTGTCGTGATGAAAATGACTCCGATTGCTCGTTAACCTCCTTATACTACAAAAAACAGAACATTGCTCTTTCTGGATTCATAAAAGGTAAATGCGGAACACTACAAGTGTTCAGTGAAGGATCCTCCTAAATTGTAGGTATTTGTTAGTGAAAATTGTTAATGATCGGATCAGCATTTCAACCCACTACAAATAAAATAAAATTGGAAGTGAGGAGTTTTCACAGTATTTAATCTTCCTTTTTTCTACAGTACAGGGGCAAACGAGAGTCGAGTCACCGAGATGAAGGTGATTTCCATTTTGCGTGAAAGGCGTACAAGACAGAATGAAAGCTTGACTCACCAGAAAACGATCATCTCTTGGTTCAGTGGATGGTTTTCTTCCAGATCCAGGCCTTCTTTTCATGGAACCCGTCTCTTGATAACGCTGCCAGGTTCTTTGGACTGTTGAACGACTTACATTTAGCCTTTGAGCCGCATAACATTGGCTAGTGGCTACAGCCCTCTTCAAGTAAAGCAATAATTTTGCTGGCTCTTACAATTTTATCTGCCATCATCCAGACCACTAAGCATTAAAAACAATAATTTTAAATGTCTCTATAAGCAGTTAATTCAACGAAACCAATAAAAATAGCCAAAACTTATTCAAAGACAACAGCAACTTTCAATATTTTTATTTAACCAGTTTTTTTTAGTAAATCTCAACATTAATTCCTTCTGTAGACATGTCTGATCTGTACAAAATACCAGTAATGAGATAATATTTGTCCATCACAGTCCAGTAATTTTTATTTCTTTTAATAAACATATTGTACAAAGCGATCAATAGAACAGCCACAACAAAATGGGGACTCAACACAAACATCAGAAAGACAATACACACTGCTGTAATAGAGCCCATTATGCTGTACAGTTCAAACGTCTGGGAGGAAAAAGCTTACACTAAGCAGATAAAAGGCAGAATGGACAGAACAACTAGACTATTTACTAGTTTCTAATGGCCTTAAAACGATTTTAATTGGCCTGTAATACCAGCCTTTAGTTTTTGAGTATAGAGAAGTCAAGTTAATATGAAAGTAGTTGCAGGTTCAAAGATATAATATAGTCCATAATCGTTCAATATAATAAGTTCAGTCAATAAAATTATGAAAAAATCGCACTCAAGTGAACTACTACCTCTTACTAAAACCCGTAAAGTAATTACAACATTGCTTAAATGTTATTATCTTCTTCGCCAAATAATCGTATATGTGAGAGGTATGTTAGAATACAAACACAGACTGGGAAAATTCTTATTTGTAAAATCCGGTTTCTTGTGTGACAACTATTTGAATGTGTATTATTGCTTTGTAAGTCACATTTGCTGCTATGAATCTGTTTTTGATAACATACATTTTAAAAAGAAGTTTAAAGCTGTGGATGTATTCTTCATAAATCAGATTTTTTATATTGTTATGGATGGTTTTGGTAAAAAGTGCCGAAATTGAGTATTTTGAAGGCAAATTACTCGTAAATGGAAATAATCTATTGAAGATCAACTTTGGTTCCGCATAGCACAAATATTTTTATAGGATCTGTAAAGTTTATAAATTGAAAATTATTATTATTTACGAAGAAAAAGGTATATTTAGAACTCATGTTTTCGAAAAAGTTTTGTGTGACACAGACTATTCAAATAAATGATAATTGATATTATGATGTTATTTTACAGAGCACGCAGCAATCCGCAGGGACTGGGGGTAAGAACTACATTTTTTTAACGGTTTTCTAGAATTGAACCTAAAAAGGTCCCAAAGAGGAAAGGTTACCTTCCTAATGAAGTAAATGTGGTCCGGCAGACCTTACGTAAGTAGGTACTTATGTAACAAAATTAGAACGTCGGTATTTAAAGGTTAAAATTCGCGTGTGCAATTATTATTAACTAACATAGTCAAAGATTACGTAGTAACTTTTAACTTAATATATTTCGTTATTAATCTTAAGACACTTAAAAGCGAAAATGAAATAAAATCAGATTTCTTGAGTTCTCCGTTTTGGAGAAGGCCGCGCCTTTAACGACTTCTCCGCTGGGAGCCAGTAGCTGAACTAGGCTCCCTGTAGGATACAAGCAATCGTCACGTGGCACGGAAACAGCAGCGGTGCAGACGTCTTGCGCGCACGAGGTGAGCCGACCCGGAGTGGTAGAATTATACGCATAGCTAGTGCTTGCGCTATTTTAGTGGTATTATTATATACTTTATACAATTATTCTCGCTCTGAGGTAGGATCTGAAAATGTAGCAGAAAATAGCTTAGATGTTCACCATGAACATTATAAATCTCATAAAGATGTATATCCTGAATTAAGATCAGGTAAGTGTGTTAAACATGTATACATTTTAGTAGGATGTGTGCAAAAATAATACAACTTATTTATGTTCTTTGATTTCACGAATCAAATAATCTGTAATGTCGCAACACCACAACCTACAGAGAATATTGGGTCGTGTTTGTGTCGTAGACGTAGTTACATTCAAGTTCCACTTCCGCGGTCGTGGCGGGCCTATACTGCGAGAGGCAATAAATGAAACCACATATTTAGTGTATCATTTCCAAGGTACACAATAAAAATTAGATCGATTGTAGCAATAGTATAACCACAGTAATTTTATAAAGTTTTTTTCTCACTTCGTACACGCTGTATTACGTCAGCTGACTACCGGCCAGCTGACGGGGTCAATTTTGAATACTTTGATAGAAAAATGTGGATTTACAGTTGTAAGATTAAATACTACCCTTATAATATTAGTAGAATAGTAGGACTAGCTGTACCCTGCGTGCGTTGCTACGCGTGGCGCCATCTGTCGAAAATTGGTCGTACCCTTTTCTCTGTACATAGCTTCGTTGTGCGAGTCAGGCTGATATACATCGAGTTCATCTCGCCATCTCGATTTTGGTCCCATAAAGAGGCAGTTTTGGCCCAAAACTCGTCAGGTCTAAGGCAGACATATCCATTCCAGCTCCATTTGATTTCTGCTTTTTTTATAAAGGAGCAACCGTTCGATGTTTCCCATCACTGCTCATTACGGACCGAGATGAAAACACTAACATCACCTGTATATTATTATTAGCTTGTCTTTTATTTTATTTATTTTTTATGTTATAGGCGGGCAAACGAGCAGCCGGAGCCATTTTCATATGGTCCGCGAAGTTGGATAGCCTCGATATGCTTATGAAGATAGTCGCTATAGCCGACATCGGCTATGCTGACACTATAAACTCCAGGATAAGAAAATAACCTTCTATGTAGTCTTTTATTACAACAAAGATATAATAATGTACCGCGAATGTAAAAACCTTATATGGACGTCTGTAGGTAGCACAAAAAGCGAGAATTTCAGTAACCCATCGGTCAATCGCTGCGACCCCACAATTATACACGAACATGATTGTTGAAGGAACTTTTTTCGACCTTTTCATAATGAATGATAATTATATTGTAAACGTATACACCTGTTTGTAAATCTTTCATTATTTAATCTCTTATGTCAGATCCAACATGGCGGACCACACGACAGATGCCCTACTTAAATATTATAAATGTGAATGTGAGTTTGTTTGTTGCGGCCAAAACACATACACATTTGTACACATATTCCCGGAGCTATTAGAAAGAACATAATATGATACTTTTAATTAAAGAAAACTATTTTAGGGACTCAAACCGAACAAAATTTCGCGCAGCAAATTGTTTGCTGTGTTGTAAAATTTTACAAACTGCATATTCATTGTTGATTTTGCATCAGAGCTGAAAATTTATTTTCATTGTACATATTTATTGTTTAATTGATGTTTTGTTCCTACATCAAACTTTTGTGTGTGCCATGTAACTCCTACATGTTTGAGTAAAGTGCGAACACAGTTTAAAATATAAATTATTGTTTTGAGAAAACTATATAAAATCATTTTACTTATTTACGTCTATTTAATCTAGTATTCTATATTCTTAAGAAGTTAACTTCAGCCGGATTTCGAATATACATTTCATATATCACGCACACGTTTTTATTTCATTTTAGATAGTGGAAATTTTGCAGTTTTTTGGGACAATAGAGTTCGCAAAACGAAAACAAATACGAACTTGTGTAATACCTAGTATAATACTTGGCTATGATATATTAATTGGTGTATGTTAAAGGAAAAGTCATTATATGTAGTTCGTATTTATCGTTGGATTCACTGATAACTTGTAGGTAATACTTAGTTAATTGATAGTGCTACCACAATGTGTCGCCATTCAACTGTCTGTCGCGAGTTCTATTCACAGGCGACAGATGTTCGTTTACTTCATCAAAAAGGTTTAATAATATATTCTGACATTTTGTATCGTCACGTTAAAATTAGTGAGCATACCACTAGCAGTGGTACGCTAACAAAGCTAATACGTCCCAAGACGCCATTTTGCTTGTAGAAGCGTTTTCGCGAGTTTTATAAATTATGATTCTTTAATTTGAAAATTTGGGATAAATAAGTACTTATCAGAAATAAAAAAAAAATTGTATAAGTTCCTTGATCACTGGATAAACATTCTGGAGTGGTTTTTGAAAACTTGGAAAATAGCACAATGTATCTTCTATTTATTGTAGAGGGGTAATATGGCAAGGGTTACTTAATTGTTTTAAGCAGTAGCTAGTTATCAAAAGATAAGGTAGAGAGAAATAAAACGCTTGTCAATAATAACGTACTTTTTACTTCAAATTAAAATTTCTTTATTCTTTCACTATTGTGTTGGTACTCATTTAAATATGTAAACCGTTTCTATTGTGCATTTCCGAAATTTAATTTCTGTAGACGCTCCAGATAACATTCCGAAGGATCTGTTATAAGGTAGAAGCTATTTTGGTATAAGCCACGAACGATGACAGCCTAATTGGCTTATTATATTACCGTTGTCCGTAATGTTGGCAGATTAGAATAAAGCTATTGCCAATACGAAGATGTAAAGTGTTGCCTGATATTCTTGATAGTATACACTGGCAACATTAATGTATATATTTCACCCTGGCGTTCGGTGCTTTTGTCTATGTGTACTGGCTCCGCTTGCGAGCTATTTTGTTGTTAGATCTGATTTGTCGCGGGAGCACGATATGCCACTCCTGCAGCCAGATCACCCACAACGGCAAACCAAAATATGTGTGCGACCATTTATGTATCTGTAAAAATATTTTACCAGTTATATGTACGTAACGTTTTATTTTGATGCGGTATTTTAGATTTTAATTTAACATTTTCATGAAATCTAAAACATAGTTTAATTATTTTAAAATAAATAGGTACATCGTATGCGTAATATGTACATACTACCTACTCTGTGGACATAATAGGAAGTTATTATTTTTTTTTATGTTATAGGGAGCAAACGAGCAGGTGGTTAGTGAAAACGAGGATGTACTACCTAGTTAGTTTTTGCTAGTCTCCCGCAAAACTTCGCATATTCAACAGATTTGTAGTTCTTTTATGTTCTCTATTTCACTGGTCAGTACGTACCTACTTCTAAAACCTAAACCACAACCATTTCTTATGTACACTTTTTTGTCATAATTACTCGGGCAACATTATACACTTGTCTCCAAAGATAACATTTTCATGAGTATTTATTTAACTTAATTAGGCAAGAATTATGGGTCCAAGATTCAATACATGCAATTAAGATTTTAGGAAGCCATTACTTCCGCAATAAATAGCATTCGTCTATTGTACATATAATTTGTGTATTCGACAAGCGTGTTTACAGTGATATAGGAGGGCAAACGAGCAGTCGGAGCCTTTTGGTGACTACGGATATCCATGAACATATGCGACAATGTTGTACAGGTGTGCGTCCTCCTCCATGAGTCACAGGAAACTCACACGAAAAGCTACAGCACAGATTTTACTTAATGCCGGTGTCGTGTGAACAAGAGGTACTTCTCCGGTCGTACCGGCCCAATCCCGCCTAGGTCATGGATGTGTATCTATGTATTATATATATATTTCTATAATAACAATCTTATATATATGAAATTTCTTAAATTTAATTTATAAAACATAATTAAATATATTTCCGTTGTCTAGTACCCGTAACACTAGTCCTTACGGTACTTACAAAAGTGCATATTTGTGCCAAATTTCTGTTGAATCCGTTCTGAAGTTTTTGAGTGAGAGAGTAACAAATAAATTTGCTCTCTGGGGATGAACCACCATGAGACAAACGCAGAGGTCATTTTAGCTACGCGCGAGCTGCCCTCGACGTCACAGTCGGGGGGAATAGGGACCTCTCGGACCCTCAAACTATGATATTAATAGTCACGCTTGTCTGTTCATACCATCACCAAGAAGTATGTTAGAAATACTAGACTAGAGAGACTAGACAACGGAAATACTAATAAATAGTAAAAAATATCGAACATTAATGAACCGGACGGATGTCAAGGTAGTGCCATGCTGCATAGGAGGATGTAGTGCCATGCATGGTGCATGACACTACATCCTCCTATGCAACGGAATTGGGTCATCACCGTGATGGAGGCTAGCTTCTTTTATGGGATACTGATATACAACACATCTTCAAATAATAGATAAAGACAAACAATTCAGAATATTTGCCCTGGAGACACAAAATTAACGCAATTTTATCTACATAATACATAGTATATAGATCTTGTTTCCAAAAAATCTTTATTATATTGAGAGGTCCGTTGCCCGAACAGAACACTCATTTTGATAAAACAATTTTACCATTTGCACGTGTTGTTGAATGCTATAGCTATCCGTGATGATTTGTCAAAACAAAATTAATAAATGATAACTAATTTGACAGATGCATCTTCAACGTGATGGCCACCAACTGTCAAAGTTCGAATGTGAAACTTAATATGTGATTGCAGCTAAAATTAATGATAAGTATTTTAATTAAGAAGATGTGTGAGTGTGTTTTTCACTGAGGTAATGTTATAGGGACTTGTAAGGCCATTATCGGTCACAGGCACACTTTTTAGCGGACAAAAACCGCTCAGGTAAATACTACTGGCCCCACGTTCACCACAAATAAACAGTATCACCAAGCAACTTCTTAAATCAACCCTGACACAACCCCACTGAAAACAATCGCGTTTCAATATGATATTCGGTCGCAAATACCCCACTAATAAAGAATAACCTAACCCTATCTCTACGGGCAAAGCCATAATCATACATCAGCTGTCACGTGAAATAAACGAGCTCAGTAATTGAATTTCAGCAGTAGTCTTATTCAAAGACCAGGTATCCAAATATGTGAGCTGGTTGCCTAATGAAGTATAAATTCATGAGGCGCTGCTTTAGTGTATACTGGGTGAGGAGACTGTCTAGAGCTATGCACTCTCTGTTCGCTAATGATTTTACAGAAAATACGAATTGTGTTCTTATTCTAGCCTTGTAAGTCTCGTAAAACAAATCCCAAAACGCCATGTTCTTATGGAAGGGACGTGGTGCGATCTCCAATTTTCTGTCAATTCGTAACCACTTCACATTTTCAGTCATCTTCGGCCATAAAACTACCCGAGCCTTAGAAGGTGTCTGTCATACGTAAATGTATTTCCCTGCGAATACAAAAAAGGAGGTTCTATTACCTTTTCTTTCGCCATTTTATCAAGTCATAATAATTTTGTCGCATCTATTTTTAGCTCTGGTAACTGAAATACACGAACAAACGAACTTACACGACGGAGCGAGCCCCGAACATCCCGTCGAGTTAAAAAAATCAGTTTAATATACTGGTCCCGCAGTGCGGGAACTTTCAGATATTAAGCTGAAAAGAACAGATTCTTAAATTTTCTTTAAAAAAAAAAATAATACTTCCCTCCGAAGAGGGTGAGGAGTATCGGTTTTGGCACCTGCTAATAAAATCATTAAATATATAGTATCCCTGGGACGGTGTTAGGTTGCACGGACTACTGGCTAAGTAATTTAGCTGCTCTCCTGGGTGGAAATCTCTGGTACAATCTATTACGAGTAATAGAGAGTCCAAGTGAATTAAATTAATGTAATTATTACATTGTAATCTCAGCTATTTCATTGATTTTTTAATGTTTAAATTATTAAGATTTTTAGAATATTGCCAAACTGTTATATAATTATTATTATCAAATTATTTTATTATTGAATTATGTTAATACGTGTTTTAATTTAATATATATACGAATTTTAATTGAACATATTGCCGAGGACTAACAATATTGTCTGATGCCGCTCACGTGCTCCACATAAATGTCACGCGACCACCGTATGGTGTCACTGACCATGAATCTCCTCATCATCAGACGGTAGAACCAGCTGATGCTGAGCAGGTTCATGATTCTTTCATTGTTGGGGTCCCAGCCACCCAAGGAGCCGACCAGGAAGGCGCCGACGACCACCGTGTACCCTTGTCCCCTCAGCTGTTGAGCCAGGGGGCTATATTTTGCTAATTTTTCTCGTCTGGAGTCCTCGAAGGCACTCCAGCGATTTTCAAAGGGCACGGTGACGTCTACGATGGTGATGTGACGCCTTTCCTCGTCTCGGACGACAATGTCGGGCCTGAGGGCCGCTGCGTCGCCGGTTACTCCCATGACGGTCTGGTTCGCGGAGATGGTACCGCGACAGCGGGCTGCCTTGATCAGCCGGTCCTGCAGATTGTTATGCCGCCGCTGTCTCGCCGCTGAGTGAGGGGTGCAGTGGTTCAGCACATGCGCTGTGGTCTCCAGGACGTACCCGCATCTGCGACAGCGTCGATCGGCCTGGCGCCGCCATCTCAGGTTGTTATTCAGTGGCAGCACCCCGAGCCTGGCGCGATGAATAAATCGCCAGTCGCAGAATCGGGTGTTTCGGCCGGACCTCAAGAAGTGGTTGGAGTGGCCACTTTTTGATGAGACCTCCAGGACTTTGCCCTGGTCGGTCTTCTCTGACAAGACCCGCGCATAGTACTGATCTTATCTTAGCTTAGTCTTGATCTTAGCCAAAAGGCCGAGAAGCGATGCCAGACTTCAATAATACGGCGAGGGTCATCATTCGCACAAAGTTTTCTATAGCGCGATGAGAAGTCTCTAGTTTCCCAAGTTGGCCGTAGTTTCCCAAGTTTTCGGTCTATCACAGTAAATAGGCCAGCCGCAAGTACTGGCAGCCTGTGTTGTGTTGCTAACTGAGGGTTTTGTAGATGCAATGTAAACAGTTGTTTTAGCAGTTGGTTTTGTAGTAATGTTAACTCTACAATTCTGAATACATTAATGTTATTATTAATGATGTGTATGATATCCTTATGTTCTATACTTCTCAACACACTGGATGTTCTTTTGCCCAAATTATTTGATGTATTGCGTTGTCTAAAAAAATATCTTCTACCTATATGGTGGGTTAAACACAAACACTTTTGCTCATAATACTCCGCGACCCCAAGCTTAAAGGAGGATAAGGACACAAAGATCGGAGGAATTCTCCACAAACAAACAATAAATAAAAAATAAAAAATAAATCTGAGCGGCATAGTTATGCCACTGGTAATTTTGCCACTGGTTTTGGTTTTTAATATATTAAATTTAAAGAATTGTTTAATTTGCTTTTGTTTATGAACTGTTTCTAAGATATTTACAAAATTAATGAAAAATTATCAAAGACTTGTTAAAATTTGTTTATTAACAATGAAAAGGCTGCTTATTTTTTCTCTAAAGCAAGTAACTACGAAAGGAGGGGTTGCAATCAGTAATGAATGGATACTAAGAAGATAAAATTTGAATTTATTTGTTTACTAGCTTCCGCCCGCAGCTTCACCCGGGTGATTTCGGTCTTCAAAAATGGAGTTATTATACATAGAAACCTTCCTCTTGAATCACTCTATCTATTTAAAAAAATACATGAAAATCTGTTGCGTTTAAAGATTTAAGCATACTGTCTTTAAAATTTCCCACTAATACGTCCAAGGATGATTTCAACAAATTCTTCCTTTTCCTTTCCTTTCTTCCAACGCGCTTCCTCAGGACGCACGGTCGAGTTATCTCCGAAAGCGGGACCAAACCTGTCCCGCGCGGGACATTTAATTTTGATTTAAATCAATAATAATAATAATAATTCTTATTATCTAATAATTTTATCTCAATCACAAAATACCTATGCTATAGTATGAAGACAAAAATAAATATTCAATAGCAAATCAGTACAACAATAGGAGTACATAATATATTTAGCCTAACGAATTGTTGAGAGACTGGTGCTTGTACTAGGTTAATAACTGTGTTACATTCGTCACAGCATTTATATCATCAATGGTGGTATAATCGAGATAAAAGTATCTGGATTTAGCATAAAAATGTGGTAAAATTTGGCTACTCTATGCGAAAACTGTATGACTTTATAGGATAGTTTAAAATGTATTCCGTCTTTTAGTTACAAAATACACAGTGTCGGACGTCTTCATCCGCCGATTGACAGATTTAGTTTTGGCAAAACCTCACTAAACCACTTCTTGAAGGTATTCATCTCTTGATGATAGTCTTCTTTATTTTTTGTGGCTTCAAATATTAACAAGCTGTCTTCCACAAATCCTTCTTCCCCGCCTGTATGGCCGATAATTAGTCGTTTGCCCTTCCCTGAAGGCTGTTTTAGCCCATGTACCACTGCGCTAGCCTGGTCGTGGTCATAAAAACGTTTACGTTCTTTAAGAACGCAAACATTTCTTATCAAAAAGATTATTGTTAATATTATATATTTTTATAACGTTTTAGGCACGCAGCTCTAAAGCCGAACCCTGCAAACGCGAATCAGTATTAATCAATAATTGTCGTGGAAACTAGTGACGTAAAAATGAAATGTAAAATCTATTATTGTAATAAGGTTGAAACAATGTAAAAGATGTAAACTAGGTATTCTGAACTAAATATTATAATATTATATGATGAGGTGTTTTAATTTTACTTTGTTAAAATTTAAGATTCTTGCATTACTAAGAGAGAAGTGCACGCCGTCGGAGGACGTCGACGGACGCGTCCCGTGCGCGCGATATCGCCGACATTTGTTTGTCTATTTATTTCAACTTACATTTATCGCACTCATAGAAAAACCAAAGCGTACAATAAACAGACATTGCATATGACAATTACAAGCAATTACATAACAAACAAATGCACAAATGTCACAAGACAATAACAGTCATTATCCATATTTTATTAAATTCCAAAATTCTTTAAAATAAAGTGTAGTATACACTAAGTAGTATTTAGATTTGATGTCTAGTGCAAGTTTAGTAGTGTGCATCAATGCATTTCCCCAATAAAAAAAAACAAAAAGGGTAATATTTAGACCTAGCTTTTATTTCCAGTATGTCAGCGGGGAGAGGATCGTCCCATTGTAACTTTAATAGCCACAGACGTTGTAATAGAATTTTACCAATAACAATTGACGGACTTAGTAAACCTAACGGGTCAAATATTTGAGAAACTGTAGACAATATAGTGCGTTTAGTTGCATACGTCTTGCCCTGTTGTAACTGTGAATTAAAATTAAACTCGTCAACGATATTACACCAATTTAAACCTAAAGTTTTACATTGACTATGTTCACCTAAATTTAAACTGCGGAACGTATCGTAATTATTGTTAGTCGGGGACGTTGCATTGGTGTCCTCGTTATGTTCGAAAATAGAGTTTTGTTGGCTTCCTCTGGGAAGCCTAAAAACTTGCCCTTATGCTACAACAATAATACTTTTTATTGTTAACCATTTTGTTAGCAGACTTGTTTTTAACTCATAGTTTAATTTGATCTTTATTAGAACTGATGATGATCATGACGACGCCAAAATAAATTGTTATATTTTATATTTTAAAAATTGCGTTACGTAATACTTAAACACTCCCTTAAAATATCTATGGACTTTGCATATAAAAAAGTATTTAAATAATTTATTGTTGTAAGAATTCCCAAAAACTCACAGTTGAATAACCTAAGCCGCTTTACGGAAGATAAATCGAGTACAAATTGTAACGTCAATTCTTGTAAGTCTGATTTTAGCTCATTGAGCTTTAGATTGGCTTTTTTAACAAGATTTGCAACATGGGCCAATGATCTTCGATCAGTTGCGACTTCTCGCAACTTTTCGGCGCCTTCCTTTATTTTGAG
The DNA here is from genome assembly GCA_001625245.1 of Calycopis cecrops. NCBI lineage: Eukaryota > Metazoa > Arthropoda > Insecta > Lepidoptera > Lycaenidae > Calycopis > Calycopis cecrops. The sequence goes on along the minus strand of LUGF01046211.1, from coordinate 11,794 downwards.
TTCTTTACGTATTTCTCTACGTATGACATCCTTGAGTTCTTCTCAAACCGTGGACCTGATATCGGTGTACCGGATAGACGCACCGGACACAACTGGCATCACCCTCGTCGAGGGTTCACAGGACCTGCAGAGGGCGTACAGGATAGGGGATGGCGCTAACCTGACTTTGCCTATACAGTTAGTCGGTTTCGTGTCAGCGAGGGGCATCTGTCGCGCCGGCTCAATTTGGCTGCATGCATACTTGCAGTACCTCTTACCAATGATATGCCAAGGATCTAAATAAAAGGCTCATATGATTATTATTATTATTTAAGCCAAGCCCCAGGTGCGCATAACGTTCTTGATCCAGTCCACAAACCGCGCCACCCTCACGTACACAGCTGGCACGTTGTCCTCCCCGCAGCTGATGCCCCACGCCACCAGCCCCGCCAGCCTGTAGCGCCCGTCCGCGCCGGGGCGGTTTCCCAGACTCTCGTTAGAAGTATTTCTGCCGTAGAGAATTAAGTATTTACTACTTGGGACTATAATAGTGACCTGTGCATCTGGCCCTTACTTTAAAAAATATTTATATCCGTGTGTGACAAGACAGTAAACTAACATGACAATACTATTTGCTACTACTAATATTTTGTACCTAGTAAGGGCGCGTTCACATATACGTCCGTTTTACTGGATCCGTTTTACTGGATCCGTTTTACTGGAGATAGTATTCAGAGCGCATTCACATATACGTCCGTACGTACGTTTTGTAAGAGGTAGTGCCACACTGCATGCTTGCATGCAGCCAAAGTTTGATAAATTATTTGATACAGTAAATAGCGACACTGCAGATTTAAGAAGAGGGAAACCCCATGCTACCAATATGACGGAAAAATCACCGCATCTAACTTGTTTTTATGAAATGAAAAGATTTTTTGAATCCGTACAATTTGTAGGATGTCGCAGTGCACCAAAAACACCTACACATATTACTATGTTCATGTGAATAAATAAATGATTATGATTATTATGATGATGATTATAAATTACCAAGTTTCCATTTATTTCCCTTCATCATTGTGACAACTCATTACTTGACAAGTTCTATGCTTATTTTTCTTTGATTTTTTCTAATAACTTTCCAATAATATTTAGTACATTTTATACAATTTAAATTATACAATACAGATAATTATTACATGTTCGTTTACAAAAGAATTTTACCATCGGCATAGTTATCACATAATGCCTTCACCTATAACTAATTTAATACTTAACACATCTAAACGCCTAAACTAAATTATTATAACAGTACCCATTCATATATTTTCATTTTATCACATTTTTTTTGGTCTGCAGAATATCTTTGATGTACACGAGAAACATTATGGGTGACGGAACACAGCCTTGTGGGACGTCTGTATTGACTGATATCTGGTCCGAGCCTGCGCCGTTGGCTACGAATTTAATTTTCCGGTATGCCAAAAAGCTGGCGATCCATTAAAAAATTGATCACAGAAACAAAAAAAAAAATAATACAAATTGTCTGATGCTATTTATTATATTCATAGTTAATAAGAATTGATTGTTCAATCAATATCCAATTGTTTAAAAAAACCATACAGTGTAAGTAAACAAGCAAACCCAACACATAAACGCTGTTTTTGCCGCCAGCGTTTGAAACAATAACACGATTCCCGATAATATTATATATAGTACAGTATACTGGTGGATGTCGTGGTATGAGATATTTGTAATCAAGGGTTCGCTCTGTTTTATGATCTCTAGACTTCTTTTAATGGCTTCAAATTGCCTGAGGTTTTCTGAGCTATTGAGATTATTGAGGTCATATGAGATTTCTGGCATCGTGATAT
>LUGF01046205.1:48447-70902 GCA_001625245.1 Calycopis cecrops | reverse complement strand
TGCAACATTCTTCGCTGTTTTAGTTTATTTTTTTTTTCCTTTAATTTTTGTTTCATGTTATCATTTAATGTACTTACTTAGTGGAGCATTGAATAAAATTATTTCTATTCTATTCTATTCTATTCTATTCTATTCTATTCTATTTATTTATCTACCAAAAATATAAAAACTTGTTCTATTATTATATTATGATTAGGTAGGTTAGGTTAGTCCTTCTAATATTATAAATACGAGCGTTGTAAAACCTACTGACCGGATTTGATTGAAATATAGCACAGATATAGTTTAAAGTTTCTCGCTTATTGGGTATATACGATACGGGTGTCTGATAGGTGTATTATCGCGTTTCCGGTGGCCCATGCAGGGAGAGGATGTAGGAAGGAAGGATGTCTATAGGTAGTAGTAATAAAAAGAAAAAATAGTAAAAAAGTTTGTTTGTATGGTTGATACTCTTTTACTTGATAATACTGAAGGGATTTAATTAAAATTTTGTCCAGATATAGACTAAAATCAGGAATAAACATAAAGGCGCTTTTACCAAAACACATGGGTTATACGTGGGTGAAACCGCGGGACGCAGCTAGTCATTGTTAAACTTAACTTCAAATTAGGAATACTTAAAACTTGACGGAAGTCATTAAATTCGTTGCTTATTGCGCACACGTTTAAATTACTTCGTTAAGTAATTCCAAAGACATTAAGTTCTTATTAGATTCGTTACCATTCATAATTAGGGAGTCGCAAACAATTCGTCTTTACATACACAAATTAAGTTATCAAGTTGAAACGCTACAGACAAGTTGCCAAATGAACGTCGGACGGCAGAGCGAGATATTCGGCGGCAGTCGTATTCGAATAGCGTTGTCTCTGTCTCACAATTACTGTTATATTTTTTATATAATTTAATACATACAAAAAAATTTAGTGAAACATATAGGTACTTTGAATGGATATTTATCTCTTTTTTTAGTCGGAAGTTGTGTACGCTATCTATTGGCAAGATCTTGCTGGTATATACAAAATAGCCTTCTATCTAATATCAGTAAGAAGTAGTGTCAATGCATGTTTGCATGCAACTGAATTGGGCCGGCACGACCGGGGAGGTGCTACACGGACGCGGTAAGTTGGGACCTGGTAAAAATTCCATTCCCCGCTCTCTACCCCCGTACCACCCCCGATGTCGCCATATTAGAGCGACATCAGGGGAAGTGCGGGGCTAGAGAACATTCTTCGCATTCTTGCCAGGTCCCAACTTACCGCGTCCGAGTACATCTCGCTTACACGAGATCGTTACGAGTAATTAGATAAGCTATATAAATAATATATTTTACTATACTAGTACGTAAACTTTGCAATGGTTTTGAAATTCATTAAATAATAATAATAATAATGTCGTCCTAGCCGATTTCGGCTACGGTGGCCGTTTATACAGACATGCCATCTGCGCAGGACATATTATAGTGCACAAGTGTGCGCGCAAACTCAAGTGCACTCTCTATTCCCTCATTCTCATATTCCTATGGGACGGCAATCCGACACGACCGGTGAGAAATCAGGCGCAGGACCTACGGCTTAACGTGCTCTCCGAGGCACGGGGCCACCGCCAACTTCCTGACTCCGGACTGTTATTAGAAATTGAAAAATCCCAATAACAATTTTCGGTCCGACCCGGGATTCGAACCCGGGACCTCACGTCTTTGGTTGAACACGCTTACCACTAGACCACGAGTCAGTCAATTCATTAAATATGTCACCAGCGACAAGATGATAGAAAACTATGCATCTGGATAACCATTGGTCGTGCGGATATCGATGGAAGTTGGTGGTCAATATAATGGCCTGCGCAGACGAAGGATTTTTGTCCGCGGACTTTTATGTCCGCTAAAATAGATCGCTTGGAATTGTGTCGAGTAACGCAAATGAGGGATTAAAATTATGCAGTACTTTGTAAACATTTTTGTCCGGGGACAAGAATCCCACGTCTGCGCAAGCCTTAAAGAAGATACGAGTCATAAGGAGTGGATAGAACAGAGCTGAAGATGAATATGCTGATGGTACTCCGTCGCAGTTAAAATCTTATCATATGAGGTTCTGCAGTTGAAGTAAATCTTAGATAGTGTGCGCCTCGTAATTGAAATCCCTATAGAAATGGTCGCATTGCGGAAAATCTACTAAGAATTCTATTATATTATCACTACATGTTACCCGCGGCTTGGCTCGTTTTTCGCGATAAAAAGGAGTCGATGGCACTCTTCAGTCCTTCAACTATCTCTATACTAAATATCACATCGATCCGTTGATCCGATTTGAGGTGAAAGAAGGACAAAGAAACCAAAAAAAACAAACTTTCGCATTTATAATATTAATTTTTTTTAGTTTCAATTAGGATGTGTGTACATGTCTTATGACTTATACTTAGCCTTGCTTGATAAATCTGGAAAAAAAAATTAATAGGACCTTATTAAATTGGACAGATATTATCCCGCGTAAAGTGCTAGCTGAGCTGTCGTGCGATGTGTAAGTAGCCGGTGTCGGAGGTGGGAGGAGAAAGGAGGGCCGCGCATCTGTATATCGTCTATGCGGATGTCTATGGGCATCGGTAGTCATGAAAATGGTTCCGACTGCTGGTTTGCTCCTCTATGTCATAAAAAAACGTAAGCCCTCATTAAATAGGAAAAAAACAGATATTTATATTTTTTAGTTTAAGTGATTAGGACGGTGGAAAATTACTACAATTACGCGTCAGCAGCATGCATCAGCAACATGCTACTACGTAGCATGCACCGTGTCACTAGCTACTAACTATAAGTTTGTAATTACTTTTTTTGTGATATAACCAGAAATGACCAAGTTTCGGTGTTTTCATTTATTTGTATAGGGAACGTGCACGAAACATAGAGGCAGCACTTTCGCCGCCCTAGTGATTATTTTAGGAATCAAGTGCTAGCAAAACACAATGACAATGACAAGTTGAAATATGTCATATCATACGTACAAATGAAAATTTGCTGCGGATCACATTTCAGCCACTAGTTAGCGTGGCTGTCTTGGAGCTCATTCCCAATTGTATTATCTCACTCTTTGTCAAGTTTACTCTAGGTTACCCGGACTCAGTTAGCCTTTAGGTGTACTTAGCAGACGTACAGACACTCGAATAGAAAGACAGACAATAAAGCGATCCCATAAGGCTTAAGGCTTCTATTACTTTCGAGGAACAGAAATTTAACGGAACTCTTGAGAAGGACTTAGGAATGCTAAAGTAATTTTTCTGTTTATGACAAAATATACGTTTGTATGAATGTAGTTTCTCAATCAACGTCTAGGTTACGAGGATTATTAACAACATATCCAGATTGTATACAACGGCCACCTTTTCTTTCATCGAAAGAGGTTGATGTCCAGGATTGATAGGTCTTTTACCACTGCAAAAAGTATAATGCTGAAAAGGATAGATTTAAAAGAAACATACTTTTGATACCCGATTTATTTATTTATTTCACTTTGACAATGACAAATAACAATTAAACTAATTTAAACACGTTGGGTACCTAGTTCAATATTAGCTTAACATTATATGTATGTATGTATGTAGAGCGTATTTCAAAATATCTAATAAACACTTAATTTTTTTTTTGAATTGACACAGCACTTAAATAATCCAGCCCAAATAAAACATCGAATTAAAATACAGACCCACGAAGGAAAAAACATATATTTGTAAGTCTTATGTCTCTTAAAAATAAAAACACTACTTATGTCTAGACCTGTGTGTACCGTAAGCACTATACAGGCACTAGACAACGGAAATATAGTCAACATAAAATTGACTAGAAAGCAAAAAAGAAATACAAAATCGACAGTAAGGGCGATAGCACAAAAGCTACTTTTAGCAGCGGCGATCGGCGATTTTACGACTGCATGGATGCTGCATCACGATTTTGCGACTATCGCGCGATTTAGCGACTGCTCCGATGTTCGATACACAACACTCGCAGCTGTGGTGTGGTGCTGCAGTGTGCGCTGGGGTCGCGTCTGGTCGGTGCATTCAGCTTCTAAAATGCGACTAAATCGACGATCGCCGATGCTAAAAGTCGCATATGTGCGGTGGCTCTAAAACACATACCTATTCTAATTGAAGACAATGATTCAAACAATGGACAGCAAGATCTATGTACATCGAGAGGTATATATTTGAATAAACAGAACAAAGCTATATTGTAACATAGGTATATCACAGTAAGTTAACATAGATAAATAAAACGTGTGTCTATATAAAATATATTCGTAGACATAACCGACATCATTGAACATATTCACGTAACAACTAGGGCTATATTTATATATTTCTAAGCAGCTCGTCCGTGGTTAGCATGCCGTCCTGCAACAAATGACCATGATTAAATTATTTTAACTACATCGTCTGGCCATCAACCCAGTTGTCGAACAAGACACTGCACCCGGTTGAGCCACCTGGGTAGCTTGCGTGAAGGCATTCCCCTGCGTTACTTTGCCGTTTTAGTGAGCGAGAGATATTTTTTATAGTAGTAGAGAGCAAACGAGCACTCTAAGCCTTTTGGTGAATACTGACTTCAACGAACATCTGCTTGGAGCTTGTGCAGACGTGTTGCCCTTCCTCCGCTTTTCCCTCTCATGCGCCACCTGAGAGGTACTTCCGTGGTTTTGCCGATTTATATAATTTCGAAAGCATTCAATTCAATTCAAAAATCTCAGTAAAATTTTTGAATTTCGTTAATTTATATGACTCTCTGAGTTTGTTTCGTCGCTTCTTCTCAAATTAATGCTAAGGTCAAATTGGTAGATTTCATTTCTACTGTTGAGAAAGTATTTTTTACATTACATTTGGCAGAAATAGATTAGTATAGGTACTGAATTATTTATAGTATATGAATATAGTAATGAACTACTAATCGATATTTAGGGGCACGAGAATTCAATAGAGAGTTGTGCATGTTGATTCTGAGCATTCACTCGTGCAGTAGAATAAACACACTTGGAATTGCCTCAATTTAGGAACACTGTTATTGTAGAGTTCTAGAGAGAACAAGACAAATAGAATAGAATAGAAACCTTTTATTGAGGACATTAATATACACACTGTTACTCGTTAACTTAAATCACATACATAAAACATATCTTATCACATACTTATATAAAAACAATAATCTAATCACTTATCATGAAAGAAACAAGAAAAAGAAACATCAAAAAAAAACTATATCCATAAAACATAAAATTTTATAAATAATTTTAAATACCTGGTTGAGGTCGATGAACTTGCGCACGACGGACCTCGCGAATTCCGGGTTGTTCACCAGCTCGTTGACGAACCACTCCAGCGGGATACTGAAAACAGATAGAGCCTTAAAGATAAACGTGACGATGTTTGTGGTCGTTCATCCGGAATAGTACCTAAGATCAAATGTACCTTTCTTTTCCCTACCCTGTAGTGTAGAGTTTTATTTTTTTATTCTTCGATAATGCAAGGGAAAACCCAAGGTATCCCCCGTACGCTACCCAGGAGCCCGGGTGACTCAACCGGGCTTAGTCGGTAGAGACAACTGGGTTGCAGACTAAACCCCTGCCTTCGGCCGCTATAATTGGAGGGCCAATGTTACTACTACAAACTTCAGGGACATCTAGGATGATGGTTGGACATAAATCATTCTATTAATAGTATAATTCGACAATTGTGTGTATTTAATGCTAGAATTTAATCAAACTATAAAATTACAATACAAGTTATTTATTTAAGAACAATTTTCCTCAAACGTCATGGGATTACATTAAATTAACTATTTGATGAAGAATTTCGAGATATCATCAACTTATTAATTTTTATACCGAAATTAAAAAAGAAATGGCAAACCTGACGGGTTTTCTTGGAATTTTTATTAATTAGTTGAAAATGTTATTGGCACATCTACTCTTATATCTAGATAGGTACGTAGGTAGACGGTATGTAAGCTGATACCTACTCTGTTAATCATATAACACTCTGTGAGAGATGAAATCAACTTGTAAAAGCTTTTTACGTGTGTTATCTCGTTACAAAAATTATTTGAGTCGGGCCATGAATTATTTTATTCTTTTTCAATTATATTTTAATCGCTAACATTTTAGTTTTGTTTTTCATTTAAAACTTTTTGAAACTCAATATGTGCATACATAAAATAGAAAGGGTTATGAATCCACAAATTTAATATGATTTGTGCCGCAACTGTCCGTAACTACAAGGTACCTATTATTGTAAAACGCATCCAAATCGGACTAGTAGTTTTGGATTTACAAAAAAACACATAAATGCAAGATCGTGCTCCAATTGAATCTTATCTCTGAAAACGACGCTATAATCTTAGTAGTAGTTTTGGAGAATGGCAAGATTGGTTTCCATAAACAGACAAACCAACCAAACACCCATACCGTCTCCGTACGGTCGCTGGTAAAACAATAACCCCGAATATAGCCAGCATATTGTGCAACATAGTCAACACATACAGATACAATCTCCATACGTGACCGCTATCAATATCTTTTAAGCTATGAGATTCTCTGCTGCTCACGTCTAACTTAATCCAGCTAAGTTGTGCAGGTTAATTAATCTCTAACACATCTTGATATTTGAGATTACCTGAACCCCCCCAAGGCTATCAGTGCCAACAGATAATCGGTGCTAAAAGGGCCCGGACCAATCCTTTTTAATAATGGTGTCAGCCGATCTTAATCCCAGTGATTATGGGATGATAGACGCGAGTAATAAATAGTTATGGTCACAATTTGAAGAATTGGAATTCTTACCATTAAAGCACCTTAGATGTGCAGAAAATAAAGTGGGTTGCAATTTATCTAAACATGCTTAAAGTAAATAGTTTTCGATTGATTTATAATACGATAATTGTAATTGAAGTAATGTATACTATATTAGACATTAAAATGACTTTCAAAAAAGTTATATGGCGACACACTAATAATTCTAGAAATAACAATTTAGTAATAAATTAATCTAAAGATTATCTCAGCGAATGACGTTTCTCGTTGTAATCGGACACCTTCAGAAATGTGGCAGCCGCCATGTTTTCTGCTACAGTCTGAATAGCTTGACAGATTATGTCGTCCTCGTTAAATTCATATCTTTAACGCGTAGGGTTATAGTTTAAAATTTAACTTAAAAAACAAAGTGATAAATGAAGAAATTTTACGTATAATAATAATAAGCAGATGAATACTCATTAACAAATACGCGCTAACAGAGATTGCTGGTTATAATTTCCTGGACTTCCACTTGCACTGGATATTAGTGCAATATAGTTCATCAAAGAATTCAATTGAGCACTCAGTATCTATCTACATTGTTTGTTTTTAAGCAAATATCTCACACTTATTTTAAAGGTCGGCAACACGTTTCCAGATGTCCACAAGTCCCTTTATCAACCAGCCCCAGTATAGCCTCTTATTCAATAAAAAGCACACGTATTGATGGTGATGTTTCCCCTAAATAACCGTACAGGATCGTATACAGATAATCCGGCCCATCGCCGTGTAGCCACGTACGAAATCTATTCTATTTAATTTGCTGACGTTCGCTATTTTCGGGATAAACCTTTGGCGAGATAACTAGAAGCTGGGTAAATATAATGGATTTTACCGTAGTGTGTGCTTTACACACTTGATAGAATTTTTGCTTTTATATCGCCTATATCCTTTTAAATTATTAAACAAGAGACAACGAAATTACCAGCTGACACAATAGGCTAACGATACTTAAATATGCTTTCGTTTACCCGATTTTTCGATTGAGCATTACGAACTACCAAGCCGATTGAAACGTGATATCATAGCCGCCATTTCACGTCGATATTGAAGAAAAGAGGAACAACAACGATTTACAAAATATTCTTCATCACATTTAATATACTACAGGGGTAAGCTGATTTTTGCCCCAGTCTTTTAAGGGAAAATTACCGGCCTGTGAGGTAATTGTAGAATATTATCGTAAAGAACCCAAAAGAAATAAAATAATCAGGTATATTTCACTATTTCATTTGTCTAAAAGTCATTTGTAGAAAGTTAGATAAAAATGAATCGATCAGTAGTGTTCTGATGGAAGGTGACAAATGAGGGCTACATACATCCGCAAGATATGCAGATTTATTCCCTCCCGCTACTCTCCAGCCAAGCTGATTCTTCACCCCAGATATCGTCTAAAAAGCGACAGCACTTTCCGCTGTATTAAGCGAGAATTGATGGAGGACAAACGAGAAGTCTCATCACCTGATTTGGTCACTAGGTTAGGATAGTGATTACTGACGCCCATAAACTTGATAGTTGATGATATTTGCAGTGAAGTCATCTACCCAGAGAACTTCCTTTATTTACTTCCTAGACAGATTCAACTACAGAAGATTAAGCTTCTCTTAAGTACAACTCCAATTAAAAACGCATTTTTGGAAAATAAAACTTCTTTAGGTTCTTTAAATTAACTTCGTTAGTGAAGGCAACAATATTATGATTTTGTGTCATTAATGTCGTCAATATGTCACAACGTGCTACGTAGCGCAGGAACTACGAAACTCGTAGCAGCTACGCGGCTCAGCAAGTATATGTGTTCATAATATATCTACGGTACACTGCCAAGCATCACGCAGCGTAGCGCGTGAAAGCGTGTTCGAACGTTGCTTGTAATGATCTCCGTTTGCATAGAAAACACGCACAATCCAACACGCAGAAATGCATCCACGCGCGTTCACGCGGATCACGCGCACACAAGCGGAGAAACATGCACTCCCGTGGGTCACGTGGGTGCGGACGAGACGCAAGGTATGGCACACCGAGTGCCCCAGTGCCGCGCCTGATTTTGGATAAATTGAGAGCCGCCGTGCGTGAACCACACAACTCAAATACGCGCGTGAGTGCGTAAAAAACCTGCACGATGATGCAGTTTAGTGCTCCCACAAGTACGCGCGTAGGTGCGTCGACACGCAAGACGCAGCGTGATGCGAGGCAGTGTGGGAAGCGCCTAATACGCTATGTAGCACAGCGTATCATACTTGGTGATCCTGAAAACCTGTGACAGGACCATTAGCCCTGGCTTTAACTAAGATCTTACCATTATCACACACTGTCGCTAGCAGAATATGATAAGTATATTATATGCTATTAAGTAAGTGTATTATATGCCATGTATTATTCATGCAATTTGTTAGTTACAGTAGAAGTTTGTTATTTATTTACTTAATGCAGATCATTATACCGTGATAGTTTTAAGTTGTCACCTCTACCAGTAGTCTCTACGAGTGTTACACAACTTATATTCAAATAAACCTAGTCTCTTGCTCCGGAATAATGACGAAAAATACTGCGAATAATAAAACACTTGGTTTTATTATTTTTTCGCAAAACATTATGGTAATGACAAATAGTAATAACGATAGAGAGCTAAATAATGTACATAATAACACAGCCCATATATACATAACGATTGAATTGGAACAGTTGTTTTTATTCTCATAATTTCTTAAGAAGTGCCTTCGTGCCTCCAAATAATAACCGAAACTTTTATGGAATCAGTCTGTCTGACTGCCTTATATTCTTAGAAGGCAAACGAGCAGTCGGAGCCTAGCTAATCCACTATGCGATGCAATTCTCAAAGAGGTACGTAACGTACATAACGTCGTTTGTAACAATGACTGTTAATTTTCGACTATTTCAGTTATATCTCATCGCCCCCGCATCTCCTCAAAGTCACGGGTACCTATAAATATTCCCAACACAAAAACTTATTTACAGTCATGAACATCTGGCATCGTAAATAACTTAATTTATCGCCGAAGCAATAAATCCATTCCTCTACAACTTGGGCTGCGTGGATATCATAATCCCGTGTAGCTGAGGTCACCTCCTGAATCTTAAAATTTTAATTCTAAATAGACATATAGACTCGTATAAACATACATATCTTGGGCACCGAATAAAGATGCACGGCCTATGCTCCTGGGCGGGTTTTCAAATCGCGACCTGGCGTAGGTAACCTAACAGTCGGCGTACCTGCCACATAACCAACATTTTGTCCAACTCAAAACCACTGAGAGAGCCTTCGGCCACTATAGTGGGGTATCCCGGATCTATAAGCGACAGGAATTACCAGGGAGCCACATTACCAGCCGTCAAATCTTATACAGCTGTTGATCTTTGCATAATGGTAATGAATATACTTTAGGAAATGTATTTAACAACATTATTCCTTTAAAAGTTTTTCCATTATTGAATACCGTAATAGGAAAGGGGAATTAGTGTTACAAAGTTGCTAAAATCCACTTAGTTCTATTATGGAGTTGGCTAGTTTATGAATTGTTAAGTGCAAAAGATGGGTTGAAGAGTTTAATGATTTCGTTAATATTATATATAAATATGTTCGCCTTTTCTCTGTGACAACAAAGTTGCTAATTTCGTAAAAATTATGAAAGTAAGACGAAATTGCGTAAATTGAAAAGTTATTTTTTATAGCATATAAAGTTAATATGGCAAGTCGGTGATATCACTATATTATATATACAGGGTTAAATGTAATTAACGCAAGACTTCTTGCAGGCAGCATGTCAACATCAATACCAACAACATTTGTTCTACGACTTTTGAAAATTAATACTTTTTAAAATTTTAATATTCCCATACAAAATTAATATATTGCCTCTGAACTATCATTTAGTCTGCGTGCGGCTAAGAAAATAGCGCGGAAAACGCGTGCGGCAAGATAGGGGCTCCCGCTCGTCATTCTTAAAAGATACAGAGTAATAAATAACAGAGGGTGCAAACATTTTTTGTTTTTATTTTTTTTGTGCTATTTATCTAGATTCGTAAAAAGTCGCAGAACAAATGTTGTTGGTATTGATGTAGACATGCTGCCTGCAAGAAGTCTTGCGTTAATTACATTTAACCCTGTATATAAAATTCTCGTGTCACAATGTTAGATAACATTTTCATCCGATACGACTAGCGTTTTGGAGTAAGGCTCATGACAATTTGTGTGCACATCGGGTAAGTCTGAGAATCAGCCAACATTTATTTTTCATCGCGATCTCTCCACAGGATCGAAACTTACGCGGGTGAAACCGCAAAGCGCAGCTAGTAAAATATAGATTCTATGCCTCATTAGGACAACCGAGCATTTCATTGAACTAATCCAGACAGCATAGCTACTACATGCTGGTATATTATGCAAGGTTCCCTGTGAGTGTCTGCCTAATTCGGCTGCATACAGCAATCGTACTCCCTTTTACAATAGTCCACAAATTATTGAAATAGATTAAAAATCTTGCTAACAATTACACAAAACTGTCAATTTAAAGATCGAAAGTGTATTCATTAAAAAAAAACGATTAAGCAATAAGTGTTACCTTTCTGTAAGCGTCTTCTCAGCACTCTCCTGGCCGTCCTTGTCTTGCGCCGTCTCAAGATTTTCCCAAAAATTGTCCAAACCGACGACTAAAAAAGAAGATCGGAATTAATCAACTTTCAGAGCCAGCGTCCACATGTTACTTTTAACATCGGCGATCAGACGCTCCCTAGCGCACACTTAAAAATGCCGAACGCGGCGATTTAGTCGTAAAGTGACTGCTACTGTTTCCTACGTAACGAGCATCGGAGCAGTCGCTAAATCGCGCGATTGCGATACCGCGACTGAACGCAGAGTCGCTAAATAGCGATGAAACATCGATGCAGCCACAAATCGCCGATCGCCGATGCTAAAAGTAGCGTGTGCGTACTCACTGGACACAAAAGAACCTCAGACACCAACCCCTGGGCTGAGAGATATCATTTAATTAACAACATAAAGCGTCTTATTATCGCCATTAAATACCTTTGGCTTAGTGATATTACCTTCGCAATGTAATAAGCTTTAATACACATTAAACGTTCACCTAAAGTTATATTATCCTCACAAGCAAATATCACTTATCCAGCTATATTTGGGCATTTAATGTTTCGGTGTTAAAACATTTACACAAAATTATCATAAAAACATTACCTTGTGTGAATTTCAAATGTTTTTAGTTATAAGCTAAAAGAACATGTTTAAGTGTTGGTTTTTAGATTCGACATGTAATTGAAGTTTATTCCTTAAGAACGAATGTTTCTGAAGAGAAACGTGCGCGCAGACGACACGAGCTTTACGCTCAACTCTTTCACACGACTTGAATTTTTATATTTTTAAATATCGCGGACTTTAAATATCGTTTCTTCTGGAGTAAACTTCATTTAATATATTTAATTATTCATATTAAAGCAATCGACCCTACAACTTCATTCGTAGGATCGATTACTTTTATGTCCTAAATGGACATAAAAGCTTTACTTTGAATATTTAATAACATTAAGCATTTGTTCATTAGTATTTCATTTTGTAAGTGTATTTGAAATGTATTTTAATCAGGTAAGTACATTCTGGTTATACAGTATGGTAGGGTACAATTTATCCTACCCCCCACGTACGCGTCTAACATTTTAACTCGCACAACACCGTTCATCAGGTTGATAGTTTTTCAGCCATTTTGTTTGGTTGAATGATGTTACCTTCGTTATTGGATCCCTCCTGTCTCTTTCCGAACCCCCTGGCGATAAGTATATTTGAGTGGGGGTTGAAAGTTCCTCGGCTCACCCTAACTTCCTCCTCTGCCAGATTGTCAACGCAATTATTTTCAATGTAACATAACATATTTTTGTATCTTTTATCATTACAGGTTATAAGATTAGTTATATCTTTTGTAATTTGTCATTTAGTGAACTTTTCTCATTAAACCAAATATATTTCATTAAGATATTTCATTAAACTAAATCTATTATAAATAAAAACCAATCAAGGAGCATTAATAAGATATTATTACATCTTTATGACGTGTCTTAATAAAAAAAAGCAAACGCATCTTCAAATCACCCCACAGATCTTTTAAAATAGAATGTCACTATAATAAAAAAGAGTCATAAATTTTAATTTTAATTAATTTAATTTACTCTAAGGTCCAAAGAACATTTAAATTAATTATGATTTCATACACGTTCATTTAGTTAATTCATACTGGCCTCTACTTCGTTGCGCTATTATAGTTAGTAAAAGATTAAAACTGTAAAGAGCAAAAGCTTGTAGCACCTTTATGTTTGTTATAAGCACTTTACCCTAAAAGACTTTATCAAGCATTTAAATACTGTTTGCTTTATAAATTTATATTTTTTTAGATGGCATTTAATAATATACTTTTTAGTACCGGCTTCTTTATTTTTTAAAGCATAAAGCCTAAGCGATTCAACAATATATAATTTTACCTTCATCGCTAATATCGTTACCACCTCTTTTGCCAAAGTCTAAGGCAGTCATTAAGGGTGTATTTGGTACAAACTTTCTGCAAACATGGTGGCTATCTGTGAATATATGAACAAGTCAACAAAGTATTACGGAGTATTCGTTTTCATATTTATATAGAAGGGTGCAGACATTATTGATGATCAAGTTTCTTCAACTTCATTCATAAAATACCAGTCCAATTGCTAAAAATATTAGTCAAATAAACACAATTTGACTAAAGCTTATAGGTAAGATACACAATAATATATAAGGCTGAGAAAAAAAAACTGTTTTTAAAATGAGATAGGACACAAAAAACACCAAACCAAGATTACCAACTGGTATTTTAGGAGACGTAATACGCCTGTATTAAAAGATCTTATATTGGGGCAGGTTTATGCCACATTAACGATCCAAGGGTCGTAGAAATGTACTCAAAGTTGGCGAAATGAAGTATTAACCATGAATGTCAACTGATCAGTAAACATGAAGATAATAAGCAAAATAACTTTCAAGGTGCACATAAAAATATTCTATATTGAAAGTGTTGTTTTTTTCATGAAGATATTAAGCTAAATAACTTTCAAGGTGCACTAAAAATGTTCTATATTGAAAGTGTTTTTTTTATGAAGATAATAAGCTAAATAACTTTCAAGGTGCACATAAAAAATGTTCTATATTGAAAGGGTTTTTTTTTCATGAAGGTAATAAGCTAAATAACTTTCAAGGTGCACATAAAAAATGTGCTATATTGAAAGTGTTTTTTTTTCTATTTTTTTCTTTCTTTTCTATTTTACCTCTTCCTCGATGGACGATATTTTTCAAGACTTCAGTTTAGTGCTAGAACACGTTTAAGTGCTTATTTATGTTTTGTTACCTTTGTTTTATACATCTATAATTATTGTTTTGCACTTGATATTTCCTTTTGGTGTAACTATAATAGTTGCGGCCAAGATATTATTCTATCGGGATAATTTAGACAGACAAGACAAGACAGACAGCAGTGCTGACTTTGAAGGGTAAACAGCCTGCGGGCGGGAGCTGGACTCGCAGACTATTTCATTTCATGCGATAACTTTCGTATATGAAATCAAACTTTTAGATAAACGTATTTATTGCGTCATTATTATCAGCCTTAGCATGTTTTACTACGTAGGACGACGGTTATTAAACAATACTTGGTATTTTAGATACGGTGGCCATCTTTATAGAGACTAGCCAATTGAGTACATAATAAAGTGCATAAAGTACGGAAGCAAAACGATCGTGGATGAGTCATTCTTTTTCATCATGAATAATAATAAGCTGTTTCATTTCCGAGTCAGAATAAAAAAAGATGTTTTCAATAATTTCTCTTCCTGATTTCTTCTGTCAAAACAAGTATTGAGACTCGAAATGACCTTGTGCATTGTGTAAGATGTTAAAAGTAAAATGATAATGGTTCATTTTTCACCAGTCTCAGTGGTGATTGATATAAGCGTAAAACAACATAGAGAGCTTGACATAAATAATCTTAAATGAATAGGTTTGATTTTTGATTCACTAAGAATTCATTCAAGTCAGTCAATCAAGTCACCAAGAACTAAGACTAAGAAGTTGTCATTTTTAAATCTCGATTATTTGTTTCCGAAAACTAAGCAGACTGATTCTTTTGCAGAAACTACTGATATGATATATCTCCAGCGCAGCGGCTTTAACTATCCTTCATATACACACAGCAAAGCTATAATTTAATGCCAGAATCAGATAAGCACGAGATACATGGTCATGTTTGCTTAGTCCTACATTCTTTAATTTGTAAAAGTGATGAAAGGGTTTTTATATATTTGATCTGTTATTAAAATTGCTATAAATTGTATAGTGATATTTTTCTATACTTATGTGTAAAAATATAACACACGCACTTTTGTGAAATAGTTATAATCCAAATAGCAATCAGGTTACAAATATTTCATTTAGTTATAGGTACAAAAAATAGTAAATTAAATATTTTGCAGTCTATTTATAAAAAAATATCATACAAAAAGAACTAGTGTTACGTTTGATGAAAAGATGTTTGCTAAATTAATAACAGAAAGACTTTTTGACAGAAATATTTATTAAGAATTCTAATAATATTACAATTTAGCGTACAATTTCACTAACATATATTATTTACTATTGTATTTTGAAAATCCTGCGTATTGGAATATTTTTATATGCTGATTTTCATAATGAGTTTATCAAGGAATTAAAAATCAAACCATAGCCACTTTATTTAAAAAGATAACGTTCAAAATTCAAAAGCAGCAACCGCGTCCTGTATAAAAGTTTCAATAGGATTATGTCAAGCTCTTATAACAAGTTATAACGTTGCCCAGCTTAGCCAAAGGTAATGCGATTGATAAAATCCGCAAGACCTTACGAAACAACAATTGACAAGTTGAAAAAATACTTTTGAAGTATTTCCAGAGTACAAGCCACATAAACAGACCATCCAGCACCAAATGGATTTCTTTCACAAGTTTCTCCGTGGGTACGCCACGAGTGCTCAATTCATTGGATTCACACCAGCATCGGAATACGAATTAGTCTATTCGATACCTTCAGCTTCCATTTCCGGAATCCTTTTTCCGAAATCTCTTGCGATGCCCACAGAGGGGCTTTTAAAGGTAGGTACACCGCGGTTTGTGCGTTCCGAAGGACTCTGGTGCTCGACGTCGCCTTTAGAAATTACATCTGTTACTGTATTAGTGTATTATTTAATAGCATACATATAACTAAAATACTTTTAGTCTTTACCATTGATACCTGATAGATGACACATATTGAAAACTTACCTCTATTTAACATACCATGTTATCATAGTAAGACCCTGCCTTACTTCTATGTTTGCTTAATATACATTTTATAATCTATGATCTATTTTGTTCTATCAATAGTCATGGTAATTTTATCATAAACAAAGTTGGAAGTTTTCATTACTTAACTGTTAGGTCAATAGATCGATTTAGATTTTAAAGGGCTTCATTTTTATGCGAGTGTACTTTAGCATAAAACCATTACTTTTCCATGTATAAATAAAAATAATGTTAGCTGAATCAATCGATTTCATCTGCATTTTTTATAAAGTAGAATAGCCAAATAATCCTAATTTATTTTTCAATTATATTAATAATGCCTATACTCTGCTTTTCTTAGTAATATATAATATAGGTATCATTTATTCTTAACCCATAGGCTATACCCTATGTATAGACAATATTATACTCTACACTTAATAATAATAAAAATCAGTGATTTAAGTTGTAGCAACATGTTTTAAGCAGGGAAATGCTGTTCTCTGGCCCCATTGCCTACATTGCTTATCATCCATAATTTATTGCTCCCCTGTTTTGAATATTCCATCCCCGTTTGCTTTGAGTATGAATTGATAACTCGTAAAGTATTCAAAGTAAATTAGCTCCACCATTAACCCCTGGGCGACTCTGTGGTTCGACAGGTAAGACGGATGGAACCCACATTTACATCTGCTAAGCATTCGCCGCCATTTTGAATTATTTAGGATGTCGCTTTACATTTAAGGAGTTCAGATCCGTGCTCTGTACGATGGTAATTTGATACGAAAACGTACAAATAATAAACAAACTTGTTTAACGTTTCCGTATATGATCCGACCGTATGATCGGTTGCCGGAAATTTGAGAGGTTGTGTGTGCCCACACAGGTAGAGACTTAGAAATAATAAACAAACTTGTTCCGAACCGTTTCGTATACTGATCGGTACATGTGAATAAAATATGATAGCTTGGTGGGTCTGCCAAATATTGATAGAGACTATGCCCAAATTGGACTAAAACAATTCAGGAGCCTTTATAAGAAAATCTCTTCTTACTCACCTATGGTGGTTTACTTTCATTAATAAACTAGCGTTTTTTCTGGTTTGTAAGCTTCCAATGGACTACTAGAAGGAGAGAAGGCAACATATCTGTAATATTGACTGATCAAATGGATTAAACAATGATACGATTATTCATTAATTTCTATGGCATCATTTCAAAAGGGCTTTAAATGGTTATGATAATGGTAGCCTGGTAGGCATAGACAAGACGCAGGTGTTGTCTGTGTAGAAAGCGCTAACTTCTACCGCACAAACTCAATTAAGCTATCGGTTTTTCTTCAGTGAAAACTTGGACAAGTTGCAAGTTTGTGTCATGGAGGACAAGCGAGCGTGGATAACTTTGTAAAACGCTAAGTTTACAAAGTGGCAACTCTTTAACAATCTCTTTGATCTATGACCTCTTCAATTTGTTTATTTTAAAATAGAACATTTTAAAATATACCACGCTTTAACCATATTGGAAACATTTCAAAGCACTGCACTTTGCGTTTACGTCAAATACTTTAGTAAGAGGTAGCGTTTGAAGCATTTTTAAACTACACATTTCAGTCCTAATGTATAACATAGTCTTCAATATACTACGTGGTAAAATATATAACATACTATATGGTAAATAAAGAATAAAGATACTTTACTTTTGTTGTAATTGCTGGTATTCAAAAAGTCCTTTTTTATAATTATTCTAAATAAAAATCTTTTTATTTAATTTCATATGTATCCCAAAAAATAAATTTTGGGACAGATTTTATGCGGACGAAATCACCAGACTCAGCTAGTTTTACATACATACATAATATATTACATTAAAAATATTATTAGTTTACGACCTCAAACAATCGTGACCACATTATCCTACTCCTGTGCTAAGAACCGTAAAGACAAGCGTTACAAAAAAAAGATTACAAAATGTCTTAAAAACATTTAAGAAATTTCATATAAGTATATATTGTTTTTATCAAACAGATTTAATACATAGATAATTAATCAGTCATGACCTGGATAGCTGTGGTGGTAGGATATTTAATATTTTTAAACATATAATATACAATATATTATTTTTATCATACATATCTAATACGTAGATAAATATAAATACCCATGCCCTAAATGGGAATCAAACCCACGACGTAAATTGGCCTACGTTACCACTACGTCTAAAGTCGCTATCATTAGCTAGATTATAATAAAAGAAGAAACATTTTTACTCTTGAGAGACGGATTAAGATAATTTGTCAGAACAAATTAACACAAGAGCGGGGGAGATAACCCTTCTGACACTTGACTGAACCTGACCAGACTGCGAGATCTTATATCAAGACTAAGAGTACAGCCAGAATAATTATGAGATAAAATAAATAAAATAAATTAATTTCAACTCCAGAAGTCTTCTTTAATTAACGCAAGAGGTGGTTAATAAATTGAATTAAATAAAAAAAGCGATGGCAAAAATAGGACGTTCATTTTTGACCGAGTAACTTAATAAAGACTATTTTATTCGTACTTTTTCTAATTAGAATATTTTTTAGGTACCGAAGCAATTATTTAGAATTACTCTTCTCTTAACACAATATCCATAAAGGAGTATATATTGGGGCAGTCATGCCGAGCTGTATTTGGTAAACAATAATATATTCTAAGCAAACTATATGTCCAAATTTACATTCAATTTATTTAAAGGGTCACATATCTTTAAATACTTCCTTACTGACTGCTTAAAGAAAAGAAGAAACTACCAAAGCAAGCAATTTCGTATTCAGTCAGTTTTTAAATCCCAGACAAGATAAGAAAGGATTTTTGAAAATTTCCTGGTTAACAGAAAAATAATGTAGTATAAGATTGTTACCTACAATAGATAATACCTATAATACCCCATGGAGGTGGGAGGAGAAAGGAGGGCAGCGCATCTGTATAGCCTCTATGTGGATGTTTGTGGGCGTCGGTACTAACGGATTTTATCACGGTGTCCTACAATCCCAAGGTTTCAGGTTACAGCATCCATGGCCACGGGAAAACCTAAGCGTATATGACGTCATTAAAAGCTAAAACTTTCTTCAACTTACGTTCGGTGCGAGCGCGCTTCCCGAAGCCCCGGGCCGTCATCATCTCCATGTTCTTGAAGCCCCTGGTGGGCCGCTGCTGCTTCCTGGTGACTCTGCCTTCGGGGGCTCCGTCGGCCAGGCACAGGCACAGCGCCACCGCCACCGCCAGTTGCATCGTGATATTCATATCTGTAACAATATAAACTCATTAAAAAATGAAAACAAATTTCAAACTGACTTTTATAAAACGACTTTATTAAGTAAGGTCTAAATTTTTTTGAATCAATTTTTTATGGTATAAGAGTAGGGGGCATACGAGTAGTCGACCATTTTCATGACTACCGACGCCCGTAGACATCCGCACAGAGGCTTATACACTTGTACAGATGCGTTGGTCTCGACTCTCGTAACTCCAGCAATTTTAATAAAATTTAGCACATGTATGTATCGTAAAATATAAACTCTATTTAATTATATTAATGAGCGAGATATTTTTATTGGCAGACAGGCGTGGCCAGGATACCCAGTTATATTATAAACATTTTTGCCCAAACCCTTTTCAGAGTTCTGATGAAATTCCTAAAATCAGTGCCTTATTTCATCCTACTAATACTATAAATGTGAAAGTTTGTGTCTTTGTTTGTTTATTTGTTTGTTTCTTTCTTCGTTTGTTACTCCTTCACGTAATAACTGCGGAACCGATTTTCATGAAATTTGGCACACACATAGAGAGTAACTTGGATTAACACAGGATAGTTTTTATCCCGAAAAAAATATTCCTATGGGATGGCATGGGATGATTTTATATTTTCCACGGGATCGAAATTTACACAGATGAAACCGCGGGGCGCAGCTAGTAGTCCATAAAGTACAAATATAGAAACAAAGAAAGACTTTCATGTATAAAACATAAAACTTATAACTAAGTATATTCAGTTCTGGCATTCAATTTATGTGTCTGAGGGCGAGGATACCTTTACGATACACTTAAAGGCTCGTGCGCTTTGTAATGGCCACCGTATACTCGGATAACAAGCCTCCACATGGTTTATGCTTGTTTGTCAGCCCATTGATTTTACGCCTCCGCCAGAACGAACCTGTATTATGCCCCGAATGAAACTTGAAATGAAAATGAAAAATCAAATGTGACTTCTGCTGTTTTGAAAAGTTTTTTGAAGGCAAACGAGCCATTTTCATGACTACAGATGATATACCGAATAGCGGTTATATAGCTGCTTAGCCCTGCGTTTTCCCCGCTTTATGAGCAACCGAATACTTAATCACGAAACGGGACAGTTCAGCTGTAACTTTACGCCAGTACCTATATTGATAGTGACAGAAATAAACTTAAAGAACGAATGGCGAATGCAGATCTTCATGCTGGACTAGAATTAAAAATATATATTATTCGTCTAATTCCAAAATCAAATCAAAAGCGCACGCTGTTCCGAGTTCCCGTAACACGTGCCGATCACGTTCACGAAATTACTGTGACAGAAAATATCCAGCAACCGACAGGAAACACGTTACTCATAAATATTAGATAAAGAATACCATTACCTACTAGGTTATTAGATAACACAAAAATCTATAACTTACCTAATAAGTTATAAAAACTTTACATGTCAATTTTTTATCATGTCACGCTTTTAATGACTAGGCGACCAGTGTATAAGAATACAATATAATAGGAGAACGTATCAGAGTCGAACAACGACCCAAGTTGGCCTAGGTACAGGTGGAGCGACTTGGTGGGAAATTGCGGAAGATCGTGAGAGGTGGAGAACTCCGATTTCGGAAGCCAAGACTCACTTCGGGTCACTGAGCCAGAAGAGTTAGGTGACCAGTGTCCACTTCGTTGGGTGTCAAAAATAAAAATTGTTCTATCGTTAGGAAATATATATGTTATTTCCTGACTTTATATTAGTGAAATAATGGTTAAAATCGTTTTTTTTTTTATGGTATAGGGGGCAAACGAGCAGTTGTAGCCATTTTCATGACTACCGACGCCCATAGACATCGGCATATAGACTATACAGATGCGCTGCCCCCCTTTCTCCTCCCACCTCCATGGGCCACCGGCTACTTACACACCGCATGAAACGCGACAGCACAGCTGTCACTTCACGTCGGTCTCGTGTAAGCGAGAGGTACCTCCCCGGTCGTGCCGGCCCAATTCGGCTGCATGCAAGCATGCAGCGTGGCACTACCTCTTACTACCAGGTCCAGTACAAATAAAAACCATACAAGAAATCCATATAATCCATACAAGAAATCAAGTAGTATAAGGTTTTCATATAAAATTTTACAAAGCCTCACCTAATAAATTATGGAGCCTTTTGTTATCTAGTAATATTACCAAAACCTAAAATAAATATCAACCATAAAGTCATCAGCTTGGACGTGCCCCGTGTGTCACTCAAACTAACTCCAGTACTACCATACTCATGTGGTACTACGATGTACTGCGCAAATCGTTCCACTCCGACCAGATTGGATTATAATTTATTGATGTTATCTTGTCGATTCAGTACGTGTAGATAAATTTAAATAAATGTCCAAGTTACTACTACTGTAATAACATTTCTAACGTGTACTATGTAAAATTCAACACAAACTACAACTCAACACAACACTATTTCATCGGCTTTAAAATCTGTAAATATAATATTTGTTCATACAAATTGAAGCCATTTTAAATTCACGCCCTCTTTCTCCCCTCTCGTCCGACTGTACTGATCCCTCTCCTCTAACCCCAGGCCATTTCCTCATCGGGAGACCGCTTAAATCCATTCCAACAGTACCTATAACGACTACCAGACACAGATATGAACTAATAGAGAAAATACGTCAACACTTCTGGGAGAGATGGAGCCGGGAGCACATTGCTGAGCTGCAGCAGCGCACCAAGTGGCGCACCCCGCAGAAGGATCTCGCCTGCGGGAACATGGTCATATTAAAAGAGGATAATGTGGCGCCGTTACAGTGGCGTCTAGGACGAGTATGCCGACTGTACCCAGGAGCTGATGGTGTTACCAGGGTCGTCGACGTGAACACCACTAAGGGCGTCATAAGGCGAGCCGTAAATAAGTTGTGTTTGCTACCTGGCCCCCATGACGCAGAAGGCGAGGATGCAGAACTCTTTGACGTTTGAAAGCTATCTATGAGCTTTCAACGTCCCGG
>LUGF01046205.1:19184-47162 GCA_001625245.1 Calycopis cecrops | reverse complement strand
GCAATAGTATCTAAAAGTTTAATGCATGGGTTTGCAACCTTTTAAATAAAAAAAATGTATAAAGTAATTTTTTTTACCAAAGCCATATCAAAATTTTTTATGTGATGACAATTTTTTTAGTCTATCTTCACATAGCATAGGCTGAACAAAAAAAATCTTCACATGTCGCCTTACATTTTTATACGGTTAAAACTGCTATATCCAACGCATCATTGCTTTGTTGGCGTAACAGGTGAAATACATAGCGCTAAACGTAACTCGTCTTGAGCATATAATCTGAACTTAACGCGCCACTTAATTTGAGACCTGGACCGATAACGTAATAGCCATTGTATTGGGTGTAAATAACTGTTTAAAATTAATATTATTTAATATTTAATGCCACTGTTATGAATATGTAGTGTTTTTTATATTCATATTTTATTTTGAATATCGCATTCTCGCGGTCGCATTCCAGCGGAGTCCCAAGTTAAGTTGCGCGAGTAGTACATTGTGTGTATGCATAATTCACATAACAAAGTACAATATAAACAGAGCACCAAGCAAGGTAAAAAAGTGACCCTTTTTCTTATATTTTCTTATTGGAAGGTGACGGCTACACCACAAATCATTGGGTTTATGGGGTAACAATGTATGTATGTAATAGTGGTAAGAATCAGCTGGGAGTAACTTCTTAACGCAAAATAATAGCTTTGCTATCGCATTTCATTTCAAGAAAGATAAAAGGGCGACACGCCTGTATAAAAAAATATGGCGCCAACTGTCGTCAAAAGGAACTGC
This sequence comes from Calycopis cecrops, assembly GCA_001625245.1. Taxonomy (NCBI): domain Eukaryota; kingdom Metazoa; phylum Arthropoda; class Insecta; order Lepidoptera; family Lycaenidae; genus Calycopis; species Calycopis cecrops. Next base: position 46,382 of record LUGF01046205.1, on the reverse strand, counting down.
TCACTAAAAAACCTCTGTTTAAATACGAGTAAAAACTTGTATTCGAATAGTTTGTTTTAATTTGTATATTCGTAGAGTTAAAAAAATATAATATTGAAAATTGACTTTTTACCCTACAAATCAAATAAATATTAGTAGTTTATGCAACTAACAAAGTTTATACAATCATATAAAGAAGGGTATTAAAACACGAGTGTGAATTTTTTAAACGAGCGAAAGCGAGTTTCAAAATAGTACCTCACGAGTGTTTTAATACCCGTGTTATATGCAGTTGCATACACTACTTTATCTTCACTAATGCAATTAATCAATTAATCAAACATTTCGAAACATAAATTTACGCGTATTGCCCCATTCGTTGTTGGACCGACGACTGTTTGACCGACGAGGCGACGACTGCTTGACCGACGATTTAAAATGTAATGTTCTTTGAAGATAAATATTTTTATTAAATACTTTAATTTGATTGCAAAAATTGCGGCGGGTAAATATATACTTTTTATAATTCAATGTTAATAAAATACTAGCTTCAATGTTGAAATATAATGTGAAAAAATCACATGACTTTACTTTTAAATTTCTACTAAACAGTAGATTATTCGTTGTCTGTGGCGTTCATTTTTGCTTTCATTTTTTTGTAGAGCTTTGTCTCTTTCTCGCAAATCCTTTGCAAGCTGTCATTGAACCAATGAGAGCGCAGCTGCAGCGCGCGTAGGCCAATCTGGAGCGAACGCGCGCTGTTAGGATTTTGAAATAAGGCTCTCTCACCACTCTCTCTCTCTCTCTCTCTCATACAGTGTTATAATGAGATTTTACGATATCGATTTGGATATTATAACGTCATGTCAAATTGCTTAAATTGAGTTTTTTGTTGTCTGAGCTATAACAGTAGTTATTATAAGTCAAGTATTGAAAACATAAGTAGAATGTTACAACATTATTGTAGATAAAAAAGTTTATAATTTTATATTTTGCTACAATAGTAATAATAATACAGCTGCCCCCCTTGGTATTTCCGGACCGATACGACCTAGGGATCTTCAAGAAAAGAGCTTATTCTTTCCTCAAAGGTCGGCAACGCATCTGTTAGACTTCTGGTGTTACGGATGTCTGTGGGCGTTGGTGTTCACTTTACATCAGGTGTCCTAACTGCCCGTTTGCCTCCTATGCTATAAAAAAAATGTTAAAGAAGCAGGAAGTATCGCGTAGTAAGTATAAATATGTAAGTATCGCGACGTATGACATACGTTCCCCTCTTCCTACCCCACTCAGAAACTACCATGTAGACATGTAGTCGTTGAAAATGTTTATGACAATAAATGTATGGCTGACACGCACATATTTGGTTATCGTTTCCACTTGTCACAACTGGACCGTGGCTGCGTTTGGCAGCTCGTTACAGTGCAAGACAGCCAGGGGAACCCATTAGAATTGTAACTAGTCACTACCCGCGAATTCGTCTGCACTTTATAGTAGTTTACACCTTTAAAATAATTTAAGTGTGCAGTGAAAAAATATGAGTAAAATCGTGTGAATCAGTAAATTCGAGCATAGCGCTTGCTCAAGAAATGTATTAATAATACAATTATTTCAGCAGCTTTTATTTAGGATCATGTAATTGTTAAGGAGTATACTCCAGTAGCGTGTCACAGCTGACACACTTGGTTTTAGCTCTATAAGTTTTATAGTCGTGCAACTACTTTTCCTAGTAATTTTGATGGGTACATTTCGTTGGAAAACGAACTAGTGCCATTCCGTGGAATGGGGGAGTACCTAAGTGTATGTGTTAATTACAATTATTATGCCCACGACGTTTATAGATGTATAATTTACTTGGTAAATTTATATATCGCTTACTACCTGTCCAATAAAAAGACACACACAAAATGAAATATTAAAATTTTATACTTTATTTTTAAGAGGCTTAATCGATTCTACGTATGTCTGTGAAAAAAACTTTTTATAAATTTTATATTCGATTTTTAAAAGGTTATGTACATCTGCAAAACATCAAATTCGCTAAAGAAACATAAATTGTCCATGACTGTTGTTACCTGCACTGAAATGGATATCGGATGAAGATTGATTGATCGTGAGCCAACCCCATTACCTCGCCACAGAAAGTTGATAAAAGTTCACGACCTTTATCAAACAATTACTTGTTATCTGTCAGTTTTGTTACATCTGAATTAACGTATACTTTATTCCTTCACGATTAGATTTACATTTATACTATAACCGACATCACAATTATATTATAACCGACATTATATTTATACTATAACCGACATTACATTTATACTATAACCGACATTACATTTATACTATAACCGACATTACATTTATACTACAACCAACATTACATTTATTGTCCCGTGCCCACTTCGTTAGGCGTCAAAAATAAAATTGATCAATCGTAATAAAATACAGCCTGTTATTTCCGGATAACGTAGCTTTATTATATATAGTATTAGTGAAATAATGGTCAAAATTGGTTCAACAGTTTTAGTGTAGTGTAGTATTTAAGTTGATAGTACTTCAATTGGTGTACCTTGTTTCCTTTATAGTTTATTAGTGGGTCTTTCACATTGTTATCGACTTTTATCGACTAAATAAACAATCGACTAATTCGATAAGTTTTAGTAGTAATCGCCCAACGCTAATACAAAAAAAAATCTTACCTCTATATGTATTAGTTTAGAGAGTATACGTGAATTCTCTTAAGGATTTCTTAAGTATTTTGTTTATCCTACTAATATTATAGTTAGAAAAGTTAGTATGGATTTTTATATTACTTGCAGAGCACAGCTTGTTACGATATAATGTGATTACTAATGTTACATTTTCCTATAAAAGAACTTCTGAAAGAAACTACTGAACTGTATACAAGGCTTTGTACCTGCGGCCCTTTGTAGTATGTAACCTACGTAACTTATATTAGCTATTAACTTAAACATTAATATAACGTACGATATAAGTTATATCACTTAAAGAGAGTTTCGTTTCAAATAACTTAATAATTGCTTTCAAGTTTTGCTTAATTATATCTTAACACTTTGTACTTCAAGGCAAGAATGCCTAAATGAATTGAAGTCTAGCAGGAGCATTTGTTTCAAAATACCCTACAAATGTTTTAATATCTTCTCTATAAATACATATACTTGCTGTGTTTTTTTGCTTTTTCGCGGTTTTTGATTATTTTTTTTATACCATGATGGTGGCAAAAAAAGCATACGGCCCACCTGATGGTACGTGGTTACCGTAGCCTATGGACGCTTGCAACACCAGAGGCATCACATGTGCATTGCCGACCCTTTAAGAACCTATTGACTCCCCTCTTTATTGCACGTCTTTCTAATTTTTTTAACCTAACGGAAGCCTAGCAACTAAACGCCAAGGTCAGATGTAGCGCTGGTGCTATAATTTAAAATATTTCATTAATTAACCCGTTAATCGACCGAAGCACTGGGTGCGCCACAGTCCGTGAGCGTTTTTAATTACGCCTCACTCCTGCTATTTCCTATGAGAGTTGGCCGTTTTATTACCTATCATTTAACGTAGCTCGCGAATGTAAATGTCTGTTTTACCTTGTTCGGGCTTTGACTTCATTGTAGTGTTGGGGACAAAAGCAGTCAGGAGCCTTTTGGTACCGTGTAGTGATACGACTCGAGTAGTAATTTGCAACTTTTCACTCGAGTAAGATTTTTCCCTCACTCGAGTTATACTCGAGTAAAAAATTCACTCAAGTAAAAATGTCACTCGAGTGACATTTTCACTCGAGTGACTTTACGAGTTCAATTCGAGTGAACTCGGTCATCTCGGAGCGCCGAGTTCACTCGGTTACTCGAGTGCAAGTTCACTCGAGTAGTATTTTCTTTCACTCGAGTACGAGTTTGACTCGAGTGACTCGAGTAAAAACATGATTCGAGTCGCATCACTAGTACCGTGTGACTTGCTTAGTGCCCATACTGGGTTGTATTCTAATTTAGCTAATACACTACAAGCACACATGACACAGCTGACTCGAACGAACTTGAACGAATATTATAATAAACTACTAAACAGGTATAGAACTAACCAAAAATATATCTTCCTAGAGCATGGTAACGTAGACCGCTTTTTTAGAACCCATAATTGGAATTGACAATTTTTGGACTTGTTTTATAGCGGAAAATTTCAACTACATATAACAGCTCATCAGAGAAAGGGTTTGGTTTCCGACAGACAGACATAAAAAATACGGCCCCATTTTTACTTTGTATATGGAACCTTAAAAAAAAGATCAACATTCAAGCGCTCTTGGTCCTTATTTGCACACGAGTCAGTACACAAGTGTAACAATTAAAACTCTATCTAACTTTCTCAAGGCTCATTAATGTAAGCCTCTAACAAAAGGAAGCTTTTTTGTTATAGGAAGAACTTTTTACACTTTGATGTCATATTACATTTAAAAGCTTTCGCCAAACAATTAACTGTTAATTTAAATTTACCTTTGACAAAGAAAAAAGATTCGATATTCTTTCGGTTATTTGATTTTTTAAGTTCTTTCATTAAAATTATATATCATCATTACATTTTTCGGCCACTGGTCTGCGTGACCTCTGTTAAATCAAATCAATTTTCTTTGCTTATTTTTGATTACATAAAGACCGGGGGTGTCTTTCGTAAATTAAAATATGTATATTAATGTTTACATAAGCAGAAAACCAAAGCCCCCAATTTGATGACTTTCACTGACAAGGGAGAGGAAAATAGGACTCATCAAATTTACTTCCTTAGAAATGTACCGCCGTCTCGAGCGAAAGAATATCTTGTTCTGGTCACTTCCACTTTATGAAGCCAGCTGAATATTCCTCTTAAACTTCATCAAAACTGGTCTACTACACCGCCCGAACGGACCACACATCTATTTTGTACAATTAAACCATAGATTATTTTGTTACTTCCTCGATCATTATTGCGTAAGTGGGCCATTTTGTAAACGAATATTTCCAATTCCGCGGCTTGTTTAGTTCTAATTTTGAATAAGCCCGCCAAATTTATTTACCGTTTAATTGCCAGCCAGTAATCGAATAAGCCCCGTACCCTTTGAGTAATTAAGCTTTGTGCTGTGGAACCACCAATCAACTCGATCATAATCGCCTCGCCCGTTTTACTTCAGTAACTTTTCAGTTTATTTTACAGACCCCGCTGTGTTTCACTTTGTGTAAAAACCTTTGAAACCGATACCTTGTTTGAAACGAAGTGGGAATACTCCTGTCTATCTATTATTAATTAATTATTTTAATATTATCAGACTAAATTTTATTTATGGTGACTAATCTCTTTGGAGACTAGTCAATTGCGCAGAATATAATAGCAGATATTAGAGAGTACATAACACAAAGGTATGTGCAGATAAGCACACTATGTTCCCATTTTCTTTTTTCCATTTTTTTCACTTATTAATATTAGATATTAGCTTATTACGCAAAATATTGTGTACACCGTACAAGGGTTTGTTAAGACATAAGTACACTCGCTAGACATAAGAAAACTCTATACCTCCCCCACACTTTACGACTCTGTTCCCTTATTTCTACGATGAGAAAATGATACGAGGAGAAGAGTTGTCTGTAATTGGATTTCCATTAGCTCGTAGATATTGTCTAGAAAATTGATAATTATAGTTCACTATTCATGGCATAATGGGTTACACAACAATAACTTATAGGCATTTAAATATAGAAATATTGATTACATAGAAGTATTGTTATATTGATCTTTTAAGTCTGATATCAATAAACGTTTTACTGTAATGGCATTTCGATCATTTACCTACAATCATAGTCCTATTACATTACCATTTACAGCTGGCTGGGTATTTTTTGTTTATAAAAAGTCGAGTCTTATACAGTCTAGCTCAGTGATTCTCAACCACTGTGCCGTGGCAATTTTGTGTGCCGCCAAATTTCAAAAGTGTGCCGCCAATACTATAAAATATAATAATGTTAATTTTATTAAATTATATTATTTAAAAAGAAATATATAATTTATATGTATATCAAAAACCATCAAGCTCAAATTTCGCATTAAAAATATTTTTATAATTAGCTTGTAATTAATCCCTTAATAAACGTTTAGTTATTATTGTAGTATTTCGTATATTTAAAATTTTTGTCATAAACTATTTATGCAGTGTGTTGTAGTCAGTAAATAAATTTTATCTTTTTCGTTGCGTGCCGCCAAATTTTGAAATCGATAAATATGTGCCGCAACAAAAAAAAGGTTGAGAATCACTGACTCTAGCTGTTCGCTAGGGTCATCTACCGGTAAAATTTGGGTGAATGCTGATGCGATGATGACTAATTGTAACGAAATGCAATCCAAATAAAACTGCGAAAAAGCTGCAGGTTTTTCCAAACTACTTTTTGATACAGATATGCAGTATCGAAACAAATAATACAACAAATAATTTATCAAGTACAAAACCACATATAGAACTTGCTATTCAACTACTAAGTATCATAATATAACGACGAATAGAAAATTTCAATTCTATACATAAATATTTGCCAATTGATATAGCAATAACGCTTTTGACTGCAACTGTACACTCAGCCATTTAACTTTAGTTCTCCAGGTGCCTTTTTAGAAATCGATCACAAAAGTGCAGTACAGAGGAACAGAAACAGCACATACTTTCGCACTTTTAGATACAGTGAAATAAGATAAGAATAAGAAAAAAGATCATTATTTAGGCACATTATTACAATATTTTTACAACAATTTACACGCAAAGAAAAAAAAATGTGTTAACTTTCACAACTTAGTCTAAGGCACATACATAATACGTTAAAAAAAGGAAATCACACACAATCACGCAAATTATAGTTACGGGAAAATGCATAACAGTGCAAGGAGCTGTATCCTAAAAAGGAATCCACTCAGTTGATTGACTGTTGGTTAAACCACAGTTCTGATATTAGGTGGTCCCTTTATAATGTATCAGTTTGAAACAGATGCAGTACATATCTCACCTTTCGAATATTACATTGCGATAATTATCCAAAAAGACAATGAAATTAAATTTACAATTATTCCATTTTATAGAACAGTAACGCAGACTGACATACATTCAGCCACTTTAGTTTTCAAAATAACTTTTTTAATCCATTATTAAAAACCACTGTATAGAATAACAGACACATTTTAGCTTGTTTAGCTTCAGCGAAGTTATAGTATACGTTTAGTCTTTCTTCTTTCAAATACGACTGACAATATTCCAATTAGAAAATGAAATTCGATTGACAAATATTAGCCAATCCATACAACAGCAACGCTTTTTGGCCGAAACTGTACACTCAGGCACTTTACACCCACGTTTCCGAAGTTCTTCAATGAGTCTTTAAATAATACTTTCGCGGAGCACTTTGTAAATGTTGGCAGAGTTGATGCTGCCTAATTCATCTTTCAAACAAAGCACAAAATTCAATTTGCTTCGTATATTTTGGACTAGGCTTAAACATACAAATTGCAATCAGCTAATGTTCTAATGAACTTAAAACAATTTAAATTGCAATTTACTGTTGTTCCAATGTACTTAAGAGTTATTTCTGTAGATAGATTACGTGATTAACCTTTTGAACTGCTCTATTTGAAACGAAAAAATACATTTTGAGATCGCTCTATTGTCTGCCTGTTTACTGTCTGTGCATATGTCAAGGAAACCTCGAATGAAAAATTAGCAAGTGAAATGACTTCGTAATTTAAAGATCGCAGAGAAAATTCGTTACCATCACGTTTGTCTACTTTTAAAGTTGTCGCCTTGATACCCAACTCTCGGTTTGCAAGTGCGATGCGCACTTGACCGTTATTATGGATGTGAAGTGGATTACAAAGATCCCTCGATCAATCAAGTCTAAAAAGATGACGTGATTGACTTGATATACTGCCTTACATCACCGAGATGAACTTAACCGATCATGCCGGCTCAATTCCTTAATAATATGCCCCAAGAATAAGTCAATTCATTCAGTTGCTAGGTTTCTTGCCGGTATACGTCAGTATCTAAATAGCATTAATTTTACGATGGATGGAATCTCCGTGATGGGATGAATTTGATATCTAAGTGAGACTTAGAGCCTTAAACAAGCTTATCGCCGAGGTGCTTTTCCAAATCCCATTCTACAATTTCCAAGGAATAATACTTTTGTTTTTTGAACACTGTAACTGGATCTATAACACATTACGATCCATTTATTCTCATCCTATTATCCTCGCAAATCTTTGGAATCGCATCAGTTATTTCTATAGAAAAAGTTGTTTGGATGGTTTTCCAAACCTGTTTTTTTGTAGAAATCATACAGAGCAATTGACTATCAACACTCGTAGGGTCAGTCACATTTAAAAGACCTCTGCATGACATTTTCTAAGAGGTAGTATGTAGGTAGTGGTAGTAGTATAATCCTATTTGGGCAGGCACGACCGGAGACCTCACATGTTTCGCAGGGTATGTAATTAGCCACGGGCTTAGTGTTTTGAATCGGAATCTGCTATATCTCAATCAGCATATTGGTAAGCAGTTCCTTAATTAAATGCCAATTTTAAATTTTGTAAACCTTTTCTAAATAGTGTTTTCCAAAAAATACCGAAACTTCGGATAAATGATTAAAGTCCACATTTGCGGGGAAAACTTTTCGATTCACCTCGGCTACATACCACATAGGCAAGAGCTACGCTCACTCGTAGCACCGTGTAGCTTTACGAATATGCTACGCTACGAGAATATACGACGCTACGAACTCCAGTGTAACTGCAAGTTTTAATTATTCACTTCTATTATTGTTACTTTCTAAGAATTATGATTTTCTACCCAACTGCATGAGAAAGATGGTATTGTTAATCGCGTTTATGTACATATGTAAATTTGCATATTCTAGACGACAGGCGAAATGGCTTGACAGATTTTTGAATATTAGATGTCATTAGATTTCGTCTTGATGATGAGAGTTACAGTATAGATTTATAATTGGTCTTACCCAGATGAGTTATGTATACAATTTAATGTTAAGTTAACAACAGGCAATAATACGTTGCGCGTCAAGCATGTAGACATTAATTTTAGCTTTAACTAAGTTGCTTATACTAAGTTCAACAAGTACACTATAGTCGCTGAGAGAAGTCTGAGCTAATGCAGCTATATGTGCCATTAAAAAGTTAGTTGAAGTAAGCTTTGATAGAGAATTATAGAGTTAAACTCTTAAATGTCACCTAAACTAAGGTATGTTGTGCTAAAGTTTCTAGCTCAGAGATAATTTAGATAGATTACTCTTGTGAATAGAGTTTTATGAAGAATGAAGACCGCGTAATACTAAGTGTTGGTTGGTCACTGGCCGGTACAACTGATAATTTTTCGCAGGTTTTAGTAAGAGGTATTTATATGATAAATAAATAAATACCATGCTGAATGGTCGCCGACGCGATCCTTGACTTACCTCTCGCTAACATGATACCGCTTTAAAAGTAATGGCCACGCTGTCTGTCTCATATCGCGTGGCTTACTAGTAGCTGATGATAACTGATGGTAGGGGCGAAGGAGGGTAAGGCTTCTTCATCTGGGATAGTAATGAGCGAAGTGAACATTGCCAAATCCGTAAGTAATCTCCGTAAGAATCCTTTGTGTAAAAGAATAACAAAGTTATAGACATTGCCAGTGATATTTATATAACCTTCTACAAAGAATTGTAATCAACTAGCTGCGTCCCGCGTTTTCACCCGCGTAAATTTCGATCCTGCGGAAAATAGGAAATCATTCTACGGCATCCCATAGGAATATTTTTCGGGATAAAAACTATCCTATGTGTTAATCCAAGTTACCCTCTATGTCACACGGTTTATCAGTTTTTGCGTGAAAGAGTAACAAACAAACAAACTTTCGCATTTATAATATTAGTAGGATTTATAATTGTTTTTTTGTACCTCGCCCTTTATTAGGTAGTTTAGTAAATTAATAATATTTGTGAATTGCAGTAATAAGTAATTTTTATTTTAAATGAATGTTTTTTTTTTAAGTTTTAAGTTAAAAAAAAGAAAGTTAAAAAGAAGTTACATCTTCAACAATATAATATTTAAACTTACTATTTTATTTGTTTTGGTTTTTCATTAAAATAACAAGTGACAGACGAAATAGACATGACATAACCTAGAATACAACGGCATTTATCTTTAAAGTTTATTCCTGTACATCATAGTTAGCACTATGCCATAATTTACAATTTATACTTGAATTACCGCCCAAACAACATCTTAAGGCCCATTGCTATAAATAATTTAAGATTGTTTTGATAACAAACATCAAAATAATCTGGATTAATCTTTGGGGTGTAACAAAACCGACACCCTCGGTATAATCCGACGACAAATAATGCCAATTTAATATCTATGGTTTAAGCGAGGGAATTATAGAGCGTAGATAATTTACAAATGATTTCCCGTTAAGGTTTCGTGGTATTTTACATTGTATTTTAGAATTTAGGTATATTATTATATTGTATTTGTATTTTTTATATTTAAGTTAGTATTTAACCACTCGTGTAAAGTGTAATTACACTTTACACGTAGTAAAGTGACAGTACGTGATGTAATGTTTCTTTGACCTCACTCATGGTAAAGTCACCTACAGTGCTATTCTGTAAGTGTCATTTCACAACTCGAAAGCTGAATCCGCGGTGAGAACGTGAAATGATATTCTGTAAAACTCGATCGCGCCTCTAGCGCCACAGAAGTGAGTGTGGCGGTGAGATGAACTATCGAAAGTGAGATTTTGACATTCTTTTCTTACAATTGGTATTCTGTAGGGTTATTTCCTGAATATTTCGACGATCACTTCACCCGCGAATCTCGAATTCAATTGTGGCCAAGTGAATTCGCTTTCGAAGTGAGTGCGGTCACCTGAGTGAGATAACACGACTGTTTAGCTAGTGGCTATACCAACGATAAACAATGTAAGTTGATAAGTGACGACTGTGTGACTGTTGCGTAAAGGGAGTGATCCATTAAGTAAACGGGGTGAAACACAAACATCTGCATAACCTGTTCATGTATGTTGTAGACATTGGAGGTCTCAAAAAATCCGCTTGCTCATCAATAAAATCTCATGTAATGTACATTTAAATGTCCTTTATTTTTAATTAACCTAGCAATAAGACCTCCTTTGTGTACACTAGCTTGTACGCTTGTCATTAATTTAGTACAGATCTAATGAAATGTGTGTGTGCACAACAATGTGTATTTTTTTCCTTCTTTCTTTCTTCATTTAAAATGTTATACCGAGTCTAGCCATAAGTTCTGTTACAAAGAAAAAATATATTTTTTTAAATTGCAAATAACATTTATTACTTTTACAGTGTGTTAGTTTAATACACAAATATAAAACAATTTAAATATGTAAAAAGCTTTTTCGAAGTGGTCTCCATTAGCTGAAATACAGTCCTTTAAACATTGAGACCAGCTATTGATAGAAGCACACGCTCTTTACATGGGGAAATTCTTCACTGCCAATCGTATGAATTGTTTTAGGTACTCCAAATTATCATGGTGTTTAGAGCAAGCTGTACTCTCTAAAACTCCAGCGAATTAAGATCGGGACTAGAGGACGGCCAGTTTTCAACTCTGATGCAGCTTTATGATCCGGTGCCGAATCTTGCTGGAAGTACCATACTTGGTTATTGAACATGGTGTTATTAAGGGTCATAACTACCTTCTCAAAAATGGTACGTTGATACATTTTTGTCGATGTTTTGATACTTATTTCACAAAAAATATGGCTCAGTCACTAGCTAACACCCCACCAAACCATCATTGAAGTCAAATAATGCTTACGTTACACTCTATCGAATAATTGGGAAATTTCCTTAGAGCTCTGAGTCATTTTGTTTGTTAAAATGTTGCTCAATTATATAAATTTTCTCATCCGTATTTTTTTTTCTGTGACCTCTCTTTGCGTACCGCTTCAGTAGTTGTTTCGATTTTATCGCCCTATTCATCTTTAATTGAATTAAAGACATGACCAGTGCATCTCTTATAGGCAAGTCTCTCAAACTTAGTCATCTCTTAAAATACGTGACATGGTTCTAGGTGCTTCTTATAGGTGGTCCTTATTTCCTGAGATAAAATCTTTTGCTTTCGGACAGGACTTCTTTAAGTTCTTCCCTTACTGCTTTGACCATCTTTTTCGTATGAGCCTACGTTGACGGCCAGATCTTTCCGTGTCAAAAAGAGAGGAAGTTTGTAACAGAGGAACATTGTACCTATTAATAGTCCGTTACACAAACATTTGACTAATACTAAATGTAGTTTTAAAAATTTCATTTGGCTCCATACCTATTTTGTGTAATACAATCACAGCGATTCTGTTCTCTTTATCACCCCATTCAATTTTAATATCGCAAAATATTGTAAAACGTATTGGCGCCAAAATTGAGTAAACACAATGAAAAATCGTATAAAAAATGACAGATTCCAAATTCAAATGTAATATTTTTTATTTTTTATTGTATCAGTATCTATGAACTGACCAAGTATATATTTTTTTCGTGTCACAATTTTAGTTACCTTACTCCGATACGGCTAGAGCGATTCTCATGAAATTTTGGTCTGAGGTCTGAGAACATCTATTTTTCATCTCGATATTTTCAAGGGATAAGATAAGTTTTGATCCCGCGGAGCGCTGTTAATATAATGGAAATATGAAATAAACTTTAATGAATACTAAACTAATATCGCTAAGACTCAAGCGCTAATAATTTTGCGACGCTCACGTTGTTTCGCCGACTAAGGACATAAACTGTCAAAGCTACGCCAACTGAGATTCCTTGACGTGGCTCGTTAAAGGATTATATTTTTGACTGACGTGACGATGATACGATCGGCCAGTCTGAAGACCGACGGCCTGTTGATCTTTACTTTATGACTATTTTTAGGGGGTTAAACGACGAGTTGTAGCTATTTTCATGACTATCAACGATCTGCATAAGCGTTATGCATTGCTCCTCCTTCTCCTTCCTCCTTCCTCGTTCCTCCATGGGCCAGCGGATATAATGCATCTCACGAAACGCGACAGAACGGCTGTTATTTTAAGCCGGTATCGAGTAAGCAAGAGGTTGTTGGAGAAGTATTTTTTTTCGGGCACAGAGAAATGCTTTGAAAGAAAGAATAAAAAATATTTGCTCGATTATGAGTACGTCCACATATTAGCATCGATTTTGAAAACTGGCGGTATTAGGGCTCATAGCATAAGGGTCAAATAACCAATTCAATCCTGCGGATTCTGATTGTGTTTAATGGGCGTTCGGACCCCTGTATAGATTTTATTAATTGTTATTAATCGACCCGACAGACATTGTCCTGTCGTAACTTCAAAATTTATCGCCATGTGTTATGTTATGAACCGGAAATGACAAACACGCTACCTCCCTTTGTAAAATTCAGATTTAGAATCCCTTTTTTAATGATTTTTATACCATTTATCAAACATATTCCGTATGTGGCAACGAACGCAAAAATAAAATAATATTAAATTAGGCGCTTTAGTTCTAAACATAGTCGTACACAAAATTTGGGTGATTTTATTTTAAATTATAAAGGTTTTAGTAATTGAGCTTGTCAATTTTATTATTAATTAATTTTTGTTGAAAAAATATAATATACTTGTATTTAACTATTGTGATAAAATCGAAAAGTTTCACAAATCCTTATCACTTCTTGCTAATAAAAAGGAGAACTTTTTTTAAAGTCTATTATTTATTATTAACATCGAGTTTCTCATAAAATTATTAAATATAAATAATAACTGCCCTCTACCTTCCCCTTTAGGGTACCGGCGCGGCGTGAGAATGTACTGTGTTCGTTAATTTAATTACTTTATTCGTACAATGCTAAACTAGATGATCAGGCCACACGTTGCTATGGCTGATATAAAAGTTTTAATTTTTACAAATCGGAATACAATATATTATATTTCAAGTAGCTAAAAGTTATACAGAGTTGATAAAAGCGAGAGACGTTAAATAAAACTACGTACACTGTAATTGCCTACTGTCAATACGAAAGTATTTAAAAAAAGTCTACGAGAAGTACACGAAAACACTTTTTTCAAACAAGTTAAATAGCATAATGATTAAGAAAAAATGTAAACATCCTTTGGTTATCCAAATATGGCAACGGCGACAGCGAGCGGCATCCTCGCACGGGGTGAATGAACTTTGTCAGCCGGCCTCGCGGACAGCTGGCAATACAGTGTGTACGAAGAAAGAAAAAAAATTAAAAAATCCTGTTGCTAAGCTATCTGATTGATCTGATTTTTCTTGTGAAAAACTAAATATGTGGTTTCATTTAATGCCTCTCAGTTTTATCAACCTTGCATAATACTGCGTTAATATGAATCTCAATCTCTCATCTCATCCAATAATTTCTCTCCGCACATCGTAAAACCAAATTTACACACTCGCATTAACATAATACATAAATAGTCAAATAATTCATTAACAATCGAATATGCTTGCATGCAGCCGAATTGGGTCGGCACGGCCGGGGAGGTACCTCTCGCTTACACGTGACCGGCGTAAAGAGACAGCTGTGCTTGTGCTGTTGTGTTTCGTGCGTTGTGTAAGTAGCCGGTGACCCATGAGGGAGGACAGAGCATCTGTATAGCCTTTATGCAGATGTCTATGGGCGTGGGTAGTCGTGAAAATGGATCAGACTGCTCGTTTGCCCGCCTATTTAATAAAAAAAAAGAATATACCTATAAATGTCGACAACCAGTTGTACCGAAATAAAAATAAAAACGTAAAGAGAAATACAATAGTGCAATCAGCAGATGCAACCCACGGAATAACAGAATGCGTAAATAGAATCGCAAATTGTCGCCTCTATTACTATTAATCCCACCGCTGCCGCTGTCAAGGCTGTCCCTAGATTATTAAACCATAAATCCTAAGCACGTTTTGTATTGCATGTGGCAAACGAACTATTGGATCTTCTGATAGTTTTTTGTTGATACGTTCTCCTACTAACATTATAAATGCTAAAGTTTGTGTCTGTTTGTTTGTTTCTTTGTTACTCCTTCCCGCAAAAACTTCTAAACAGATTTTCATGAAAATTGGCACTCATATTGGTAACTTAGGTTAACAACTATAGGATAGTTAGGATACTAAAGATAGTTTTAATCCCAAAAAAATGTTCCTATGGGATGCCATGATTTTCTAATTTACACGGGATCGGGAAATTTACGCTTTTTTTAATTTTTTAATTTATGTAAATTATTTTATGTTATAAAGAGGAAAGATTTAATCTTAAGAGGCTTACCTTGAGACATGGATGGGATGGGGATTTATAGAAAATGAAAGATATCTAAAAATAATATCTTTCATTTTCTATAAATAAACGTGTCGAAGATAAAACTCGTGCCAAATTTCCAGCAACTACCAAATGACAGGTCTAAATTACTGTACTGTCACTAGAACCTCATTATGCAAATTTTTTGAACGTAACGAATGGGCGTCATTTAAAGTGTCGGATAAGCGTTAAAAGGCTTAAATGAATCTACCTTCATTAATAACCTTTTGATTGGAATGCTGTATCATTCGGCTGGTAATTGAAACTTCAGGGATCCCATTAAACGTGATAGACGTGCAAGGATTTCTTGGAATTTTAGCTGACTTAGAAAAAGGAGATTGTAAATTAGTCTCTAGATATAATTTTATTGTGACATGACGTTTAATCTGTAAACTGACTTGAATGTACTTTCAGGCTTAGTCGACAAAACGAATGTCTAAAAATAAAATTGACTGTTGTAAAAATATTGTAAGTTCATTTGTATGTTTTTTGCGGCTTGATTTGGGTCAGCATTAGAAGATGGAGATATGCTAGCACTTACGATAGCTATGCGATCGTTTTTCGTGGGGTTGTATCGCTAAAAACTCACAGAGCGGTTTTAACCCGCGCTCTTCGTGTTTGCGGTACCGCAGAATCTGTATAATGTTGGTTAATAAGCAAAACGTAGTAAAATAATAGTACATTTCATGGTACTTTACACCCGCAGCGCGCTCGGTTGTTTTTTGCTCAAGCAACACCGTCGGGTAATTTGTAGAATTGTGCGGACGATGATCGCCCGCTGCCTCGGCGGTTAGTGACCGCAACGTGCGGTCGCTAATATAAGTACAAGAGTTTGATGTGCGTCTTGCTACCGCTCGTCTTCGCGGCGGCTGCTTGACCGCATAAATCACCGATCTCGTGAGTTTCGAAGTAAAACCGCAGCTCCGGCGGCAACCGGCGGGCGCGCAAGAAAACCGCTCCGTGAGTTCATAGCCTTATAGGGCAAATAAAATCGGTGCCGTTTATGGTTATCTATACTCATCAAAAGGACTCGTTTACTCCCTCTTTAATAAAAAAAAGCTTTTTAGGTCATACGATGTATTGTAAATACCAACCGATTTTAATGATTCTTTTTCCATTAGCTGATAATGCTAATGTATGTTATTATATCATAGACTTTTTAAAATGTAATGACAATGCGTGATTATATCTTTTATCATATAGCAATAGTATTAGCATTGAAAATCTATTTTCGCTTAAGGATGAAGTCCATTTGGGCCTTTTACAAGCTTTTATTTAATAGAAATAAAAATCTTTTATTAAGGACATTACATAGGTGCACTGTTACATGTTAACAACTTATATAACATATACAGCCTATACCACATACTTATATTAAAAAAGAACATAATCTATCACATAACAAAAAATAATCATTTGTCAAACAAATTAATAATAAGATATAAAATGTTGAAGTTAATTTTAAATTAGTAATGCTTAGCATTAACATGTAACCTTTTTTTAAGTCTTGATAACCATTTCATGATATTGGATTTCCTTAAAATTGTATACACGTTCACTTCGAAGTGTTCGATTCGAATGACTAGATAAAATTATCCATATATTATAATAGTAGGTACGTGAAAGAAAAACATTGAACCCCTTTTTACGAAAATGGCGCGGATGGATAAAATATATGAATTTTGGCACACTTACTAATAATGCTTACCTATAGAGAACATTAAATCAATAAATAAAACATTACACACACCACCGTGCATTTGACACACAGAAACATTTCTTGTCATTCATTGCAATGTAAGATTATTGTTAGCGAATCGAAAATCAAAGAATAATTACTTTAAAGTTTATATCTATGCCGCATCAATGATGCAGTAATAGTATTTAGTTGATGGCCGACGATGGTCGACCACATTATATTGTGGGTGGTATCTATATTAAACGTTACGTTCTTACAATTTAAATATTATTATGGTCGAATTTCGATCACTGGGCAACCACTTGTTAATATTATTATATAGGTACTATACAATGCGGTCAAACTTTACTGACTCTTAGTTACTCAATAAGAGATGAACCTTCACGTTCCCTTAAGTTTATATAACTGAGAAAGATAACAAAGAAAGTCAACACAAGCCAGCCAAAGGGTATAAGTTAAAACTAGAATTTCTTGAGATGAAAACTTTATAAATTATTAAAGAAAACTGAAATCTATCATCGGTATTACTTCTCGTAAATTATGTAACATTCGTTTGTAATGTCACCTGTATATCTATACATGTAATAAAACTGTAGAAGACGTCATTCTGTCTGTGTCTTGTGTGGCTTTCACGCATCGAAATAAAAAATTGCGTGACCGGAGGCGTACGAAATTTGGCACACTTAAAGTTTATGTATAGGACAAGTGCAGAACGCTAATATATTAGGGGCAAAGAAGCGGGTCGGGGACATTTCCATGATTATCGACGCCCGTAGAGACCGCACGAAACGCAACAGCATAGCTGTCAGTTTACGCCTGTATCTTGTAGACGAGAGGTACCTCCCCGGTAGCGCCGGCCCAATTCGGCTACATGCATGTATGCAGCGTAGCACTACCTCTTACTCTACGACGCTCATTACAAATAACAGAGGTTTTTTAGGTTCTATTTTAAAGAAGGATATTATTATGTACTAGGAAATTAGAAATAATTGGAAGCTGTTGTTACTTGTTAGCATGACCATTACATTAAAACTTTTTCCGTTTCAAAGTTAAATAATTTAAACAATGTAGGTTACATTGTAGTGGGTAAATGTAAAACGCTCAATGTTCACGTTTAGTAAGGCTATATCACTTAGCGATGTAGATTTAGTTAATCTGCAAAATTTAAATACTTATAATTAAACAAAATGTACTTATTATGTTGTATAAACTTTATTTTTATGGTATAGGGGGGTAAACGTGCAGTCGGAGCCATTTTCATCACTACCGACGCTCATAGACATCCGCATAGATGTTACACAGGCTACGCCAACACCGCATGAAACGCGACTATGTCGTACGTAATAAGGTCTATGTGAAAAATCCTGTACATGTTTATATATTTACTAATTATCATCTTTCGTTATCATATTCGAAACTTAAAAAAGAATTTACTGGATCCTTAATTTTTAATATATTAAATTGAACTGTAACCTTTTTCTTCTTTTGAATTCACTACAAAAACATTTTTAAAATAGACACGTACACGAGATTTTGAGCAGTGTCCCCACTAAATACTAAAGCCAACACAGATAAAGTCAAAAAGGCTAGTTACAAATAAGATTTGTATTATAGGATCTAATAGTATCAAGAAGATTTTCTCCAAAAACGTAGATAAAATAGAAAAATGTAGATTTCAGTTCGCGCTTAGACTATAAATAGTTGCTCCTTTCCGAGATTGCTCAAATTGGTAATTAGGAACGAATTTCCTTCCCGTTAACACGGGGTAATAAGTTACAAACTTCCAAGTTCGTGTTAGATGTTTGTGTGTGTTTGAAGGTAATATAGACTTGGGGAAAAACACGTGCCAACTTCCTACCAATTGTTGAATGTATATTTTTATGTTCATTGAGGCCAAATATACAGGGTTATTTTTTGGTCACTGGCCAAATTTTCAGGTTTGATTCAGAATCAATAATACATTCGATTTATGAAATAAAAAATACAAAAAAAAATATTAGATACAATTACTTTGTCCCATGTTGTAAAACATATTTCTTGGTCACCATGTGCATCACACTCGCGACTCACGGTAGGCCGACGTCACTGATCTTGAAGTCGATACATTTCGTGTAATAACAACAATTCGATGTATTTTTAGGAACCATGTCAAATCGATTTTTATTTAATAAAATATTACAATTAAACGATAAAATTTTAAACACACTCTTGGAAAGATGTCTACTTCCTTAATTTGGCCGGTGACCATAAATAACCCTGTACACATATGTGCGTATCTAAAAAAAAAGTGTGTAAAAAGTCTAAAACTAAGTCGAAGGAGTTTTGTACGTAACATGCCTTAATAAAGCGTTCGTAATACAGCTGTGGATGGAGTCAGTATAACTTTGACTTTGACGCAGTTTCCGCGTGGAGTTTGACACAGTAACGTCAGTTTACATAGTCAACCGTAGACAGAGAATAAAAAGAATATCTGTCTACGTAGTCAACGTTCTAGTGACGTCTTTCACCGTTGTATTAGGTCGCTTCAGAATCAGTATCTAAACTTATGACTAACACTTCGATTGCTATTGATACCTGCTACAAAAATATATTTTTCTTTCTCTCAATGTATGATATACTTATTCATAATTGTCTTTATGTAACGTTAAGCTGTAAAAACTGGTCAAGGGGAGAACTTGCACACCGTGAAAGCAGATTCCAATATTAAACATTTTAGTTTCAGCTTTCTATGCGTTTCCGAGAAAAAGTTCTTAATAGACGTACCGACGGATAGATGGACAAGCAGACAGACACGCAGAAATAAAGAGATCTTAGAGTTTCGTTGTTCCTTTTGAAGCACAAAATCCTTACTTGAGCATTTTATTTACCCTCCTCACAGGATATGGAGGATATTCCATGCGAAGCAAATCTAGTTCTTTGTAAAGAGATATTTAATTCTCTGCTTGCAAGGCGACGGCTCTCAGAGATCTCGTGGAGTAATTCTTTTACAGCACATATAGACATACGTGGGAAGTTTCGCAAGTAAAGAATCCGTTTACTATCATCATCAATCCCTGCAAGCTTAAACTCGTTACGCAAGAAAATGTCGATTGATACGTGGATGAGCACTACGAACGGAATGTTAAAAATTAACCCTGGTTATAATAGTATTTTAAATAATGATAGCTGAGCCCCGCAGTTTGACCCGCGTAATTTACAATCCAGTGGAAATATTGAGATGAAAATGAGATGTTGGATGATTCTCAGACCTACCCAATAGGCACACAAAATTTTATGAGAAGCTAGACATATCAGAGGAGTATGGTAACTAACATTATGACACGAGAATACTATATAGACCCCGGTCGCATATAAACCGTTGCAAGCGATAATAATAATTGGAGATTCTTTATATGATCCCTCCAGCGATCGGCTGGCCTTGGTGAAAAGGCCAGACTTCTCTCCTCCTTGGGAATTGTCCGGCTTTCTTCGAACAGTTCTTACTACAACGTCGGAACCATGCAATAGGGTCAGGTTCTCATCCTTATCCCTGGCCTCAGTACTCCAGTCGGCAAGCCGTTAGGACAAGACATAGGAGAGGATTCTTTAGTTTACAGAAGATTGAAAATAATTATTTAACTGATAAACACACAGATATTAATAACTGATAAATAGTTAGTCAATTATCCACTTATTTATCCAAGGAATGAAAATTCGGCTATTGGTTATTTATTTTAAACTATTCTTTCAATTTTATTTGATTTCTGAACGACAGTACAAACATCAAAATATTTTTGACAGATAGGAATATAATATACTATGGGATAACAAAATTGCTGTTTTTGCTACAATATTCTTAGTATTTTTTTTGTAAATACGAAGCTTTAAACCTTCCCTGAACTTCCACAATTCATTCAAACCAAAATCAGCTAAATCGGTCCAGCCATTCTCGAGTTTTAGCGAGTCTAACGCACATCAATTGAAATTTTTTAAATATAGATACGTGTGTATATGTATCGTAAACATTAAAAATAGACCGTCTAATATATATTGTACACCTACGTGATAAGTGCGAGTTAATTTCACTTGGAGCTTCTTACGATTAAAGCTTGTTTGCTCTCAAGATGGATACGGTGACTAAGAGATTTCGAAATACGCTTGGAGCCAGGGGAAAATAATCTTAAAACTATTTACGTAGAGTAGCATTTTGGTCAACAAACTCCGGTGTGGGTGACCGCTATGCTATCGCGTTTCGTGGTATTTGTAGATGGCCAGGCTGTCTCCGGCATTTTATCAAATAAATGTAAAGCAATTTTTTTGAAGAGACGCCATATTATGGCTCCAATAGAAAGAGGTGTTAAGACTTAACTCTAGGCGCGTAATGCAGCGTGGAGTAGTTTTGTACTTTTCGGTAGTCATGAAAATGACTCCGATGGCTCGTTTGCTCCCTTATACTACATAAAAAATAAGCGTATATCCAATAACGCCAAGATCACATTCATCAAGGGTCATCAATCAAATCAGGGTTCAAACACGTTTGTTATAACATGCAAATTAAGTATAATATTTAGACTCGTATTTGTAACGAATATTATATTTTGTAGGCGCCCTTAGAACAAATTGTTTTACACAATAATATGTGTTATACAAAAATCTAATAACATTCCTGAAGTCATGGTATTAGGGTTCTGTATCCAAAGGGTAAAAAAGGCCTATTGCTAAGACTTCGCTGACCGTACGTTCGTTCGTCTGTATCCAGGCTGTATCTCATAAACCGTGATAGTTAGACAGATGAAATTCTCACATATTTGATGCTTCTATATTACAGTGGTTCTTAACCGGCGGTCCGCGGACCACTAGTGGTCCTTGGAAGCATCTCAAGTGGTCAACCATGCCTCCTCCTCAACCTCCTCAACCTCCTCAACCTCTAGATCATTAAATAAAAATTTCGTTATGCCACTAACCACCCAATTTTGGTGGTCCGCGGCATGACGAAAATTTTGTCACATGGTCCCTCAGGACTAAAAGGTTAAGAACCATTGCTCTATAACAACGACTACTTGTCCTGGTCCTATGCTACACGAGGGTTGCTGACTCCTGCGTTCCCACGCATCATGCCTGCATGCCGATTCCACGAACCCACGGCAGTCACACGGGACGGGCCACACAAGTGCTGAATCATTAGCGACATCGAGTTCTCAGTAGAATTAATCTAATATGTAAAATTCTCGTGTCACAGTTTTCGTTGCCATACTCCTCCGAAACGGCTTGACCGATTCTCATGAAATTTTGTGAGCATATTGAGTAGGTCTGAGAATCGGCCAACATCTATTTTTCATCCCGATATTCCCACGGGATCGAAACTTACGCGGGTGAAACCGCGGGGCGCAGCTAGTTATTTTATTAGTTTTACTTTATGTTCAATCGCCGAACTTAATTGTCATATTAGTTTTGATAAAGTATAAATATCATAAATACGTGACAATAAATATTACATAAGCAAAATCCTTTTTTTTTCTGGAAGTCTGCTCGGCGTATACTTTGATTTCATTATTCAATAAATGCTTATGATTATTTTGACACTTTTGTGGTAATGGACCGAGTATAAACACAATAAAAGTGATTTATTACTCGTTTTTTTATATTGATAACGACAAAAGTAGACGCTTAAAATATTTACTATAACAATTAATTAAAATATTTTTTTAAGAGGGGCTTAGACACATAACAGACATATATTAGCCATTCTTATAGATAATAATGATGGGGGTTCCATTACCTTCGCGCAAGAGTCTGACGCGCACTTTGGTGTTTTTTTATCAACACTATTCTTGTTTCCTACTTACTTATTTATATGCGTTTACTTCACTCAAGTAGTTACTCAAGTGAAGGGAAACTGCACTTAATAGTGAATTTGGTTTAGTATCGTCGGTGGGAAGATTATATTATGGCGTGATTGATTAAATTATTTTACGATAACCGGTATTATAAAAATGTGATTAAAATGAAAATTTTAGTAAGAGGTAGTGCCACGCTGCACACATGCGTCATAATTATGACAATAGCTCAGACTGCTCGTTTGTTTGCCCTCTTATACCATAAAAAAATTGCGATAACCGGAAAAGTGTGATTAAAATGAAAGTTAACTACGGTAAATAAAACACTAACAGTGGTAAGTACTTAGCTTAATTTAAGCTTTAACGCATATACATTTAATTAATCGAATTACGTAATCCTTTTACATTTTTATTTGTTGATGGATTTTCATTCAATAAGTCTACACGAGTTTTATTTATTTTTGCAAAACCGCAGAGGTTTAATAATGAAATTTGTTACAGACTTTTTATTATTGATCGATAGAGGAATGATCTGACAACATTATTATTATTGTCAGCCCACTGCTGGGCAAAGGCCTGTCTACTCTCTTTTCAAACCTCTCTATCAAGGGCCAGACAGCGCTAATCTTTCCGGAAGGAGTCCTGCTCATCTCTTTAATCTAATTTATGAAAATATTATTACACGTTTTTCCGCGATGAACACCGAAACTACTGAACCGATTTTGATGAGTTTGACGTAGTTGTTATTTGAACTATATTACAACATAGGTAGTATTTTAATTCGGTTCCTGCGATATTTTTATGGCCAAATTAACGCCTGTTCCGTCAAATAATTAAGTATAAAAATATAGTATGACGAAATAGTGTCAAACATTTCTCCGAAAATATCACACTACTCGACCGATTTTATTGAAATTCGAACAGGCAGTCGGGGACATTTTCATGACTAACAAGGTCCATAGATATCTGCACGAAGATGCGTTGCCGTCCCCCCTACCTCCTCCACCGTTGCTTTGAATAACTTAAAAAATAAGCCATATTTTACTTCGATAAATGAGTGCGATGTACTCATTTCCACAACAACGAGTTGACTCTCCGACTAGAGTAATTATGGATATCTCTCTCAGATTTATAAAAGACTAGCTTCCGCCCTCAGCTTCGATTGCATGGATTTCGAACTTCAGAAATAGAGGTTCTCAATTCTTCCGAATGTTTCACAGCTCTTCCCGGGTAGGTAGAAGCGTGATAATATGAAGCCTATGTGTTGATCCGACCTGTTAGTTTTTCATGCAAAATTCTAAGTAATTCCATGCAGTACTTTTTGAGTTTAGTCCGGACAGACAAACAGACGAAACTATATTTTTGGCTTCGATGTCGATTGTAGATCAGGCCCCAAGTATCTTTTATAAAAATTTACAATGTACAGTTTAGACTTTCATACGATTTTATTACATGATAGATTTTAATATTTACAGTTAACTAAATGGACTATTGAATATTTAGGTAATCAGATATCGTCAAAAGATCTGCGCCTTTCATTCTTAGGTCGTGCAGCAGTAATATTTATTCCAAGACTCACTTAGATGAAACATGATATTTTGCCTACTCGGAGATCAAGTAAACCTCGGCCTACGCCCGATTTATCTCCGGTCGTGTTAAAGTACCGTACTATAGGAATAAGAGGATAAGAATAGCGAGTCCACTCGATAGCGCGTTATTTGTTTAGTATTTCCCATTGACGGGCCGCCTTAGAATATATTTGGCTAAGACGACATTACTTCGTGGTAAGAATATTCAACCACAGACCATGACACGGATTTAAGTCTTGGTTCTGATTTTTTCAATTTCTTATTTCTATCTCGGAGAGCACCTCAAGGCGCCATTGTTTTTCTCTGATCGTGTTCACTCGAAATTGGTTAATCATAGAAAATCGAGTAAATTGTTGCTTTCTTGTGTACTTTAATACGGCCTGCACGTGAGACATTATTATCATCGCGTTTGACTTTCTTTACCATGATTAAGATTCCGTTTTGGAGGATTTAGACGACAAATACCGTGACAAAAGACAGACAATTATAGTACGATGCTTTTCATGACTACGAATCCTTATCCTCCACAAAACTAAAGATGCGTTGTCTTTCTTCCCAAGCCCAATATGCTGCTAAACTACACAAAACGCGACAATATTACATCACATACGAGTTGTGTTGTATTTTATTCAGCACACAGGTGCGGCTGTGAGGGCACAGAGGCTGTGTCACATCATATAGGTCAGTGGACATTGGCGTTTCTTCGATCTGCTTTTAATTAAAAATAACTTTCACTGTACTGGTTCCACGTGAAAATATGTATCTAAATTGTTAACGTTTCGGTATAAAGATTATCATATTTGTTGGGACATTGTATCTAAGTTTTATAATATTATCTCCGTTAGTAAAAATGATGTGTAACTAACTATGTTTCGGGCTAAGCTACGAAAACAATAGAACAAATTTTCATAAATTTTGCACTGATATATTCGTTTTTTAAACTCACATAAGTAGGTTGTAGTTTATTTAAATTATAACATCAACAAAGAAGAAAGATTTTTTGTTTGTATCGAAGATGTTCCGAAATTACTCGACTGGTTTTAACCATTCTTTGGTTAATATAAAGCTACACTGTCACGCTGTAGCGATTTAACAGTCTTTACTTGCAATGGCAAACCCAATGACCACGGTTCGTCTAGTTTTGTATGAATTAGGATATCAGTTTATCTTTTACAATGGCTATTTGTATACAGTAATTACGTTGATTATATTATTCAATTTTATTCTTTACATTAAAAAACTACTTACACCAACAATGCCACCGTGTATTTATATACCTATTTATTGCTATCCCATGAGAAGTAGTTTGGTACATGTTTTATTTTAAAATGGTCCTTAATTGTCAGAATAGACAGGATCTATACGCATTTCATTTGTATTTGTGATAGTGGTACAGCTGGAAGCGAGTGAACTGTTTTTAATTAAAATTATCATTTTATTCAAAATTAACAAAGAGTAATTTGAAAAGACTTTTAAACAGATAAGCTTTCTTGATAGAATAACGTGCTAAAACAGTACGTGAAGTAACACAAAATTATAAAATCAAGTTCTAGCCAATCAAGACTTTTTGGTTTATGAAACTGACTTTCATGAAAACCTTAATTTTGTAAGTAAAGTAATTTTGTAAGTAAATAAAATAAAAAATAAAACAGAGTAATGTTTTGTGAAAGAAAGACTGCCACAACTTAACCACATGAAACGCAATATCATGCCTTCGCTTCAACCCGATTATATATGGAGTAAAAAGTTATAATAGCATTCAAAGATTAAAGTTTATAATATTCTTAGTATTAAAGACGTTTAGACGACGTTTTTATTATAAGTCTCAGGTTTTAAATAATTGTTCGTTGCCAATATAACATGCACCGTTTGGTTGCGCTAGTAAAATGTGCCAGGATAGGTGCTGTGATAAATAATCTAAGTAGTTAATAAATAATATAGACAATAAATAAAAAACTTTTCAATCTTCCGTTTATACAAGTTTCCGTCTACAGAAGTCCTTTCACAGAATAACTTAAGAGCTGACGTCATAACAATGTTTAATTTAGTTTTTTTTTAACGTCAACGCTGACTCGTCTCAAATTCGGAGCCATTACTGGCCCCGTGTAATTTAACTCTTACTATTATATTTAAGTAAAGCAGTAATATCATGGTTTTGGAGAGTAATATAACTTTTCAAAACTTGTACTGTCTCTTTCTTTAAAATGTTTTTGTGTTAAGTTTGAATATGTTAGTAGGTTCATATTTTGATTATTTTTTTTTAATTGTACATAAAACTTTTATTTATTATATTTTAAAAATACCTTAATTTACGTTCATTTGCTGTTTTTAGGATAACATATAGAATATAATTTCGTATTTACTTACTTATACGTGAATCGTAAATGTAACTTCTCTCGATTTATTCCTACCGAATAATCTTTATTTTATGGTGCGTGCGTGTGTGTATATAACTTACTCGAACTTACCTCGAGTTATCGAAACTTCCCGCGGGCACAGAACTACACAGGGCACGCGAGTCGCGTGTGAGGGCTCAAGTCGGAATGGCCTAGGCGGGCCTGAGCCGCGTTATATATGGCACGGCCGGTGGCCGCGCGTAGCGGTTGGTCTACGACGCTACGCCGCGCCCCGCGTAGGCGTGCGTAGGCTCCCGAATCAATCTACGTGTGATACAAGCCAAATGAGACGTCCATTGGATAATTCAATTACTGATTGGTAA